>VWZS01009420.1:712169-742686 GCA_013397075.1 Rhabdornis inornatus | reverse complement strand
CATCCATCCATCATCCATCCATCCATCCATCCATCCATCCATCCATCCATCCATCCATCCATCATCCATCCATCATCCATCCATCCTTCATCCATCCATCCATCCATCTGTCCATCCATCCATCCATCCATCCATCCATCCATCCATCATCCATCCATCCATCCACCCACCCACCCACTTGAGCTGGTCCTAAAGCCTTGTCCTGCTCCCACTCCCGGGCTCTGCCTTGGGCCAGCTCCCCAGCACAAAGATATGGAGGTTGGAGAAGAGTTCCTTAGAGGGGAAATCAGGGTTTAATGAAGAGCTCAGCTCCCCAGATGAGGTTAAGGATAGATCCTCTCCCGCATTTTTGTCTCCTAGGGTTGGGATGATGGATTTAACAGGAAACACTTGAAGGAAGTTTAATAGTATGAAATTTCTCAATAGTCTTAGAAGGCATGGAAGAATAAAATAGGACAAAGCAGCAAAGCCAGAGCTGCTCCTCCATCCTTAACATTGCAAGAACAAAGACAAGCACCATCCTGGCTGGAATTGCTGCCTGTGCTACATCTCCTATGAGTCTGAGTTGTTTATTAGCAGAAACAGAGGTCAGGGAGCATCCACTGTCTCCTGAGACAGGTGGTGTGTCCTGAACCCCCAGCTCACCCTGGCAGCACCTCTTCATCTCCCTGCATATCCTGTCCCAGCCACCGCTCCTAAGCCTGTCCCTGGGCTTTGCCTGTTCTTTGCCACCTCCCACAGGTTTATGTTATGCTGTTTTATTAATGCACAAGTTGCCTGATGCTCGTGAAGGGAGATACCTCTGTTAAGTGCAAGTCACTGATATCTGAAACAACTGTAGGAAAAGAACATTTTTAAACAGAAAGAACATTTTTAGAAGAACATTTTAAAGGTGTTTTAACATTTTTAAACCTTTCTCTTGTTCCTCAATTCAGCTGGCAGCTGGCCAAATGCACAGTGGATTTGGGATGGAATAAAAAGGCAGAAAAACAAAACCTTTCAGTCAAGGCAGCTCAGCTTTGCACTCTCCCAGGGTGGAAAAATGGTTGGTTAAGATGAGTGGTACCCTGAGTACTAGTTTAGCAAAGCTTCCTTTTCCTCTCCCATCTGAGTGCAGTGCACATTGTTATTTATCAAAGGATGTCTATTCAAGCACAGATGCTTTTGGAAACAGAGTGACCTTAGCAGGATTGTGCCAAGGCTTGTGGAGTCAGTTTTAGGCAAAGAGACACAAGGGGAAAATATTCCATATCCTTGCCTTGCTCTTGGTTCAATCATGACCTCCAGGAGTTTGCAAAGATCAGACTGTGCTAAAAGAATGGCAAAATTCACCACGGGTTTATAAATCCCTCCAGGCCCTTGGAAGTTTGTGCTTACTGCCAGGCAGAAGGTGACATTTGCCAGCATGTTTTTATGACTGACTTTGAGAATGTACAGAATAAGAACTCGGTTTTGGTTTTTTTCCCATGTTTAGCAAAACAGTAATTTTGCCTCTCTTTCTACTCTTAGTCACCAGAATTCCCGTAGGAGTCTAACTTGCCCCATGGGGCGAGCCTGAATAAGTCCTGTAGAACCTGAGCTTCCATCCCCTCTCCTTATTGCTGCAAACTGCTGTGAGCTTTGGGAGTCTGCATCCCAAGGGGATGGGAGCATCTTTAGCTTCTCAGGAGATCTGGGATCCAGAAATTTGCAACCAGCAACTTAAATGTTTGTCTTTGGCTGTGAGAGTGTTTGTGTTAGTCCTGCATGATGGCATTTCATCCATTACTGGGAAATAGGGTGAGGTGCTGTGTCTCCCCTGGAATTAGAAAGGCAGTGGTGGGGGGATTTGTGCTGTTCCCCTCCTGTTCTCAGCTGTACTGAGTTTTAGTCAGTGTCCTTTCCAAGCCAGAGGTGTCAGGGAATATTCCTGGACACTGAACATCAGTGTCCTCCACAGTCAGTTTGTTTCCTGGCTTTGCTCTGGGTCCATAAAGAGTCCCTTGGGCATTCCCCAGTTAGAGCCCAGCAGAGGCTGGTGACCATTCCCAAAAGGCTTTCTGCATGCAGCAAGACCCTTTCCTATGGGGTAGGAATTGAAGTGTAGACCAAGGCTCCTCCATGCCAGTTGACACTGGCCTCAGAAACCAGTGCCAGGTATTTTTAATTTGCTGGGTTAGACACCGTCATGATGCAGAAATTTATTCTGTGAGGGTGAGCTTTAAGGGGAAACTCCCCCCAGTCACTTTAGGAATGTCTCAAAGGTAATGACCCTCTCCTTTCTCCCACTCAATCCTCCTTGGAAAGCCTGGACTTGCTCCTTGTGCAATCAGGCCACATTTTGGGGAAGGAATCTTTTAGCCCTCACACTTGTGGCTGGTGAGCTCAGTTCTCCCAGCACTCTGGAGATGATGCAGAGGATGAATGGGTGGCTGAGAGCTTTCAGAGCCTGCAGCAGGGGGAGATCTGCCTGGGGCAGGAGCTGAATGGGCAGGAGCTGAATGGGGAGCTCCCCTGAAAGTGGCCAGCACCAGGGGAAGGAGGAGGAGGTGGAAAGGAGACCCTGGACCACAGCAGGGTTTAATGGCAGTTTGGAGATCTACGCTGCTCTATGCCTGTGCACTTATATAATCATTCCAAATAAGACAGAAGAAGCCATTAATAAGTAAACAGTGATGAGGAGGATCAGAGGGGGAATGAAATGGCTGGTGGTGTTCATGTCAGAGAACTGAAATATTTGTGGAGAACTGATGGTTTACAGTAACCTGAGCATTCCCTTTTGAGCTGCAGCTGTGGTGGGGCTGTGCTCTGCTGCTGCTGCTGGGCTCAGTGCAGAGCAGCAGTCGAGGTTGCAGCCCCCTCCCCATGCCAACATCTGCTTTGGCCATACAAGCTTCATGAGAGCAGAGCTTTCCTCATTGTAACAATCATGCACCCAGAACTAGCCCTGTGTGACTTAGAGCCCCATGGATGTTTTTCTAGAGGTGGTCCCTACCTCTCTGGGGATGAGGGCACTCTCCAGAGTGAGGTATCCATGTTGCCTTGGCTTCTGCTTGATCCACTTGATGCTGGCAGAGAAGGGGATCTCCATCAGCCTGCCTGAGCTGCTTAACATCTCATCCATGTCCCTTTGTCCCTTTTTTTCAGTTTGGTTTTTGGGGTTTTTTTTGGGGTTTTTTTTGGTGTTTGGTTTTGGGGTTTGGGTTTTTTTTTGTGCTTTCTCCAGATCCCAGTCTCCCCCCAGATGAGCTGTGTTTGCCTGCCAGCTGTGCAGTGCAGTAGCAGAGCAGTGTGGCCTTGGCTACTTGGATGGCACAACTGCCTACAGACCTAGGAGAAACTATTAGGGGCCAGGGCATGAATGCCTTTTTTTTTTTTTGTAGGGAAGGAGCTGTAAAGGTGGAGAAGGTTAGGGGCTGACCCAGAGGCCTGTGGGGTGGTCAGGGATGACCTGACCCTGAGGGAGGGGAGCTGGAGGGTGCTGGTGGTGTGGAAGGCGCTGGACGCTTCATGGAGCGCTCGGCGCGGGAGAGCCGCTCCCCTCCACGGGCAGTGTCTCTGTGAATCGCCGTCAAGGCAGATGAAATTTCACACCACACAAATTTCTGAATTTAAAAGGGGAGGGAGGTGGGTAGAGAAGCGGGAGAGGAGGAGGGAGAGGGAGAAGATGCAGGCTGGCCAGGTGCCAGCGCCTCATGCTAACGCCACGGGGAAGGTGGCATCCTTCCCTGGCGTTCCCTCTGCTCCCTGCTCCCTCTCACTGTGCTTGCATCTTCTGGAGGCAGCGTGCTCTGTCTAGAGCTGTTTACAGCATCATGGTTTGTTCCCTGTCTCCTCATCTCCCTGCTCACTGAGGGAGCATCCTCTCCTCTGCTTTCCCTCTTTTAACCTCTCCTTCTCCTCTGGCTTTACCCTGTGCATCCCCTGATCATCCTCCTCTCTTCCCTTACCCTGCTGGTCTGTCCTGTACTCTCTGCTCTCCTTTCTGCCATCTCCACTCCTGCCTTCCCTATTCGTGCTCCTGCCATCATCTCTCCTCATTTTTCCACCTCTTTCTTTCCTACCACCTTGGTTTTCTCTTAACCCTGTTGAGACAGGAGCTGCTGAGTGTCAGTTCCCCCATCCATCCCCCTATCCTGTCCTCCCCATGCAGCCTCCCACGTGCCAAGCAAACCCATCCCCTCACACAACAGCTCTGAGTGTATCAAGGTAATACATTTATACCCATGGAAGAATGAGGCAAAGGTTGGTGCTGTGGCCTTCTGGACCAGAGGTGGCACCTGCTGTGACCCCAAAAGGTTGCTGGGGTGACTGAGTTTTGCTCATGCTCCACTTTGACTGCCAGAGGTGCACAAAGCCTCTCATCCCTCCATGAGTCCCACCTGCCCCTGGTACACAGCCACCAGAGGAACGGGAGAAAGCTCTCCTTGGCCCCTCCAGGAGCAGGTGAATGTTGAGTCTTCAAGCAGGGTCTATCAAAGGGAAGTTGGTGTCCAGGATACTTCATAAGATGTGAAGTCTGAAGAATTAAACACCTCCATCCTCTCTGGGGTACATCACTTGCTTTATCACAAGCTGGGTTGGTTTATCAGGGTTTAGGAAGCCCAGAAGCAGGACCTGACCCAGGCCAGCTGCCTCTTGAATCTTGTTCCACCTCAGGTCCCCACACCTGGGTGGTTCTGCAGTGCTGGTGTCCCTGGGCTGGCCAGGCACTGCAGGTGGAACACTCTGGATGAGCAGGTGCCCACAGCCTGGCACAGCTGTGCCACCTCTGCTCAAAAACCACAACAAAACATGACATGGTTCCAATTTTACCTGCCCAAGCAGGTCACCTGGATCACCTGCTTGGATCACCTGGAGTTTGGGATCTGCATCTCACTGGGGTTTCTATGGAGGATGCTGAGCTGCACAGTGTGGATATACCTGCCCTTTAATCGGAAAGAAAGAAATTATCTGGCTTTTTGAGGACAAATGTCCTCTTAATCTTGTTTTTCTCCTTTCTGTCCTACCTGTCCCTTCCTTTTGAATCAACAGGGCTAAATTCTGCCCTGATGTAAATCTCTGCCGATACAAATTGCTGTGATCTTGCAAAAATCATTGGAGTGGCTGTGGATTTATGCCAGCTGCCAGTGTGAGCAGGGTTTGGTGCATGGAGTGTGGTGGCCATATCTCACTGTGTCACGCTCTGCATTTCCAACCAGCACTGCAGGTGATAAGCAAATCCTGGCGAGAGGGTCCCTCTGCGAGCAGGGCAGGAGCCTGGCTGTGCTTTCTGCAGCCAGCCCAGCCAGCCAGGCTGCGATTTTGGGATGGACACTGTGCAAAGGTTTTTTTCCCTCGGGGCTTCACAAATGGGGTGGAAAATTTTCATTTAATACGTTTTTCGCATCTCACACTTTAGGGAAAGGAGGGAAGCGCGTTTGTGGCCGCGGTTTCCCGGGGTGCGGTATAATCCTGAGAGTGGATGCTGCGTGCGGCACAGCGGGATGACTCATCCCACTCCTTGGTCCCAGCCACCCTGGGCTCTGCACCTCCCACCTCGGGCTTTCCTGCCAAGGTTGCAGCTCCCCTTTTATTTGCCCCCCACCACCACAATGCCCAGTTACCCCAGCACAGCAGGATTAGGGTGGGACAGGCGTTGTTTTTCCAGCTGCACTCCTAGACCTGCCAAGCTGGGAGGCTGTAAAAGCAATCCACGCCATGGCAAAGCCGTGGTGGTAATTTTTTAAGTGATTGCTGTCCTGTTGTCCTTCTCCCCCCTCTGAGCTTTCTCCTCCACCCCAAATGCATTACAGATGAAAGGGTTAAGAGCTCGCCTGGGCCCCTGCTCACAGAGAGGGCAGTTGCAGTGTTGTATCTAGACCCAGTGAGGATATATATAAATTCCCTTCGTCTCTTTGGATCTATTTATAGCACGGCAGGCAGTGGCAAAGGCTCTCCTCAAGGCTTCATCTCCTACAAACAGACTTCACAGACAGCAGAGAAGATAAATTTAGCACACGAGATTTCTTAAAGAGCCAGCAGCTCTGCGGGGCTGCCAGCCTGCCCTGCCACAGCCCCTGCCCCGATACCCCCACTGGGGCAGCCCTCTTCTACCTTCTTCTGTCCCCCCACCTTCTCCCCCCTCCTCTCCATTTCCAATTTTATGTCCAGCTTCACCCATATTCTCCCCTTTTCTGGTCTTTTTTTTTCTACCATTGATATTTTTTGCTTTTTCTTTTTTTTTTTTTCTTTCACTAGTTCGCCATCTCATCTTCCCTGCTTTCTTGTTTTTCCTTTTTTCCCTCTCTTTTCTCTCTCCCAGGCCACAGGGCTCAGAAGATAAAGCTTTCTAGTTAACAGTTCACTGGTTATGCCTACATAGTAAAAAATGTGTAGCTTGATTAATGCCTTCCAGATGGTTAATTGAAAAAATAGGGGGAGAATGCAGCAATCTCTCCCCCCTCTCCAGCACTCTGCACACATCCATGGCACGGGAAGAAGACTGCATTGAAGGGTGAGGGGAGCAATAGATTTCAGAAACAGGGGCAGCCTGTTAACTCCAGGGTGGTGTTGCCATGCTGGGGAGTTCACCCTGTGCCTGCCTCTCCTGCCCTCATCTATCCCACCCCAAAATCCCCATCCCAGGGCTGTACAATATTCCTTCCTGTACAACGTGTAACACACACACAGACCCTGCTGGCATCCTCAGCTGAACCTCAGCACGGGCACCTCTGTGTCCTCCCTGTGCTCCAACACCCCCAAAGCAGCACCCACCCTCATCCTCTCCCCATATTTATTTTCTGGGGGGATGCACAGCCCCCCACACACATCCCCCACGTGTGTTTGATGACCAGGCAGTAATTTTTGCATGAGTGCCTCTGTTAGCAGTTTTTTTTTCCGGGAGGGCTCTGACAGAGGGCTCTGGGTTTTTGGGTTTGACTTTGGGTTTTTGGGTTTGGCAGTGCCAAAGTGAGTAAGATGGAGGGGCACAGGGATGGGGGGGCTGTAATTTGGGGGTTTGGGGTAACTCGTGGAGGAAGGGGGGTGATAATGTGGTTATCAGTAGGTCACTGCTGGATCAATCCCATCACGGACATGTGTCTGCACTCTCCCTGTTCCATGCTGGCAGCCTCTCCTTTTCCCCCCCAAGCCGGAGCTGTGCCTGCTCCCGGGCTCTTTGTCTCTCTCCGGGGAGAGACAGAGCAGGAACACAGCTCCCTCCCCACCCCGTGAATAGAGATGCTGCCTTGCTGACGTGATTCACGGAGGGTTTGTGCCGTGCCACTGGGGGTGAGCAGCATCAGCCCCCCGCCCTGCACACCTCCCACCCCGGATCTCCCTGGTTTCCAGGGAAACAGCGGCCCCAAATGCTGCCTGACTTTCACTTCTGCCTTTCATTTCTCCTTTTTTTTTTTTTTTAAATAAAAAAGCAGACACAACAAATTTTTTTTTTTTTTTTAATTTATTTTTTTTTTTTACATATATATATTTTTTTTTTTTTTCTATCTTCTCGTTTCAGGATCACCACCACGGCCGCCTGCATGATGGACCTGCGGAGGTACCCGCTGGACCAGCAGAACTGCACGCTGGAGATCGAGAGCTGTGCGTATGCCTCGGGCACATCCCCTGCCACCCGGTGCCACCCGATGCCACCCGCCCTGGCCACAGCTCCCTGCTCCCGGGGATGCTCCCAGGGGTGCTACAGCACCAGGCTCCCCCACCCATGGGGGAAATTCCCAGGAAAAGGCAGCTCTGGCAGTAGGCTGGGCTTTAAAACCAGTCCAGGAGGGTGGTGGAAGCTTCCCTTAGCCTTAAGGAAGCCCTGGGAAGCTGTTTTTGCTCATGGCTGGCTCCTCTCCGTGTGGGAGGTGGCCCCCAAGCCCTCATCCCCGCCTGGATGTTCCCTGGAGTCCCATGGAAATCCTCTGCCAACTGTGCTGGCAGAGCAGGTCCAGCTCTCTCTCATAAAGATGCACCGTGGTGTCCCTGCAGGGCTGGTCCAGAGCAGCAGAGCTCCAGCAGTGCTGCTGCAGCCTCGGCGCCGGTTATTTGGGAATTGCCCCTTCCAGCAGGGAGGTCCCACGGCACCCCTGGCTGGGAGCTGCCCTGCCCATCCCACCCATCCTGGCGCTGGGATGTGCAGTGTCATGGGATGAAGTGGGGGCACAAACACCAGAATGTCAATTCTGCCACTCCTCAGCAGTTCAGGGACAGTTTACAGTAGAACCAAGAAAACAGAAGGCAGGGAATTACCCACAGTTCCCCCTGTTGAGATTTTGTTCTTAATGGGTCATGTCAAGCCAATTTGTTCATCAAAGCTACATTTGCTCACAATATTCCTGAGACCCGGGCTGAGATGAAGAGAGACAATTGTTTCCTTCCTCAGAGCTTTTGTCTTTTACACACTTGCACATTCACAATCTGCAGGGCTCCATTTTCTGTGCTTCCACACGACTCTGGAACATCAGTCCTTTTTCGGGCTGAATTATAAAACCAATGTGTTTTAAAATACAAAACTGACCCAAACCTCAGAGAAAAAGCCCTTTTCTGATGCAGGGGTGCTGGGTTTGGGAAGCAGCAGAAGGGAGATGGGGTCCCCTGCCCCACAGCAGCTCGGGGCTCTTACCTGTAGGAGATAAGCACTGCCTGTTGATCCCATCCCTCCATCCCAAAAATATCCCTCACCACGTATACCCCTGCCTATCTGTGTGCCAGGATCCAACAAAAACCTGATGAGGCAAGCTGCAAACAGGCTGCTAATCTGACATTTTAAGACGTCACATCAATACTTTTCGATATTTCAGATGGAAATGACTTGTCTTTGTGAAAGTTCGTTTACTTTTTAGAAGTAAAATGGAAATTTGGTTTTCTCTTTAAAGCTAGAAATCAAAGCGAAGCATTTATTTTTAGACCGAGCAACCTTTCCCTTTAGAAACACTTTTAAAAAATGGCTTCACGAAAAACATGCTCGATTTCATATTGCATAATGCCATGATAAAAAAATAAAAACATAAAAATTGGTACCCAACACCAGCAGGTCACAGAATAAATGGAATAGAGCTAGTTAACTGTGAGATCTCCTAAAATTAGTTACTGTAATTTGACATTTTCATTGCTGATCAGGAAGTAAATTTGAAGTCAGTGCTGTTAAATTTGTGGATGATGAAGATAGCAGCGTGCGGGGCTTTGCTCGCTGCGCATTTGAATCCTTCCCAATCGGAATCCATCCGGAAGGGCTTTGAGCACAGCCAAATGCAGAGCCCTGTGCCTGTGTGCAGGACTGCAGGGCCATCCCCAGGGGCCACACTGGGAGGTGAGGAAGGGATGGCAGCCCCAGGTACCACAGCTGGAGGTTCTGTGGCTCTGACACAAAGGGCTGGAGCGAGCCCTGTTATATAAACCAGGGGAGCCGTGAGTCAGAGCTCAGGACTCTTGATCCCATCAGGACTGATTGGCCTCTGAACATGTCACTGAGATGGGGAAACGGGCTCTGCCTATGTCTGGGTTCCAAAATTTACGGAGGAAGCTGAGAAACTGGAAGAGGTTGAGGAAAAGATGCTAAGAAGTGGTTCAAGGGCTGGAGCAGATGTTGTGCAGTGAGAAACCTCAATAGCTCAGTCTGGTTTGTTTACTGCAAAGGAGGTGGGGAGGTGAATTGTTTACAGGCTGGGTTCACCTCTGCAGAGGGAGAATGCTGGGGGGAAAGGGCTCGGGAATCTCCTGGAGAAATCTGGAACAACCACAGGAGGCTGAGAGTCTGGGCCAGATGAATTGAGATGTGAAATCACACGCAATGTTTCTGAGCTGGGAGGGTGCTGGAGCTGCTGGAATCAGCAGGAGTGGGGGGAACTTGGATTTTTCCTGCTGGTTCCAGCCCCGGGGCTGAGTGATGCAAACACCAGGTCCTGTGCACAGAGCTGGTGTGTGAGTAGGATAACCCAAGGCTCCTGAAAGCCTGTGGGCTCCAAGGTGTGAGGGTTTCCCACTCTGGGAGCAGGAACATGCCAGCTGGGGGAGGAGGTGGAGCCCTGGCTTAGCTGATTTCCATCAGCAGCAGATGTGGCGTGGCATTTGGAAGGTTGGGTTTATATTTTAGCACCCATGAATAAGAGCAGCGATGACTGAGAGCACAGGGTGTAGGCTTGGAGAGAGACTGCACAGTCATCAAATAATTCCATTTGGGAAGACACCTCGGGGTGTCTCTAGTCCAGCCTGCAGCTCAAAGCAGGGTCAGCTGTGAGATCACAGCAGACTGCTGAGCCCTTTGTCCACTCAGCAGCTTCAGGATGACACTGTCCTCAAAGGTTCAGCTCTGAGCTGGGGTAACCCTCAGCCCCCAGAGAAGAATTTCTCCTCGGTGGTGCATTCAACAGCTCCTCATTGCCCTGATGCCAGTGATCCCCTGGTGCTGGGAGTGGTGGCACTCTGCTGGGTGGCTGTGAGCCTGCCATGGCCACCACCCTGTGCTGCCAGGCTGGGAGGCTAAGCCAGGCTGCTGTGCTGCACTGCAGCAGCAGAACACGAGCTGCTGTGGGCACAGGTGAGGCTCACACTCCAAATGCACCCCTGCTCTGAGCTGTAACAAAGCCTGGCTTATCTTACTGCTCCCATGAAGCTTTACTTAGACTCTGAGGCCACCCTTGTGCAGCAACAGCCAAAGGGCTTCAAAACACACAAGCACTGTTGATTTTAAGTTGTGATGAATCCTTGCCACAAGGACAGGGCAGGGCCGTGAACATCTGGTGGCTGAGGGGTTTCATGGTTCCATCCCCTGGGCCTCATTCCCTACGAGTCCAGAGCACTTGGGGGTCACATTTCCAGCCCACGCAGCCTTGTCTGCCATGTATATTTTGGGGTTAAAGCAAGGAGCTTGGCTGAGTTAACAAACCCATGGCCCTGAAATGTAAGGGATGAATATTTGAGTCTGACTCCACTTTGTCTCTTCTCTTATTTCTGCTCTTCTCAGCCATCACTTGGTAAAAGCAGCCCCCAGCCTCAGAGACTCTGTTCACCTCTTGGATTTGAATTTTGACTGAGAGTACTTAGAAAAGAGAGGTGCTCTGATCTTCAAACTTCTTTTCAAACTGCTGCTGTAGATCTTCTTCTCTCTGGGAATTTTTAATACTGAGCTGCCCTGTTTACCCAGTCCCACCAGTCTGTACTGTGTGGTCTCCCCCTCCTGGTAAAAGGAGGCAGTTTTTAAAAAGCAAAACGTTGTGTTTGGTGCATTTGACAGTGGCTTCTGGTGCACCAGAATGTCATGTCAGCCATGGAGTTAATGTGGTGAAGCCAAGGCTGGATGGGCCACGCCTCACCTTTTGTTTCTGAATTCTAGCCAGAAGTGGGAGTTCTGGCCAATTTTTCCTCTTCTCCTGGGGACTGTATTACCAAGCTCAGCTGAAGACGGGAAGTAAATCAGCAGGGAGAGGCTAGGCTGGGTGTGGGCTTTCTTTTAGACCCTTTCCCAGATCACCTTAGTGCAAATGGAGGTGTCATCTGGTGCAGCCTGTCAGCTTAGCTCTGCCTGTGTGCTCCTTCCTCCCTGCAGATGGTTACACGGTGGATGACATTGTCTTCTTCTGGCAAGGGAACGATTCTGCTGTCACAGGGATGGAGGTGCTGGAGCTGCCCCAGTTCACCATCATCGAGCAGAGGCTGGTCAGCAGGGAAGTGGTGTTCACCACTGGTGAGTCTCTGGTGAAGGGATGCATGCACTGGGCAAACCTGCTGCTGGTCCACTGGTCTGAATCCCTCTCATTCAGGTGCTGGGCCACTAACTTAGGATCTAGGCTTCACCTTGGGGTTCCTCTAAAAAAAAAAACAAACGTGTCTTATGCACCCACTAGCTTTGCCTTTTTCTCTTTTTTTTTCTTTTTTTTTTTTTTTTTGTCTGCTTCTCTTCGAAGACTTTCAGGATCATTTTCTTTGCTGCAATTGTTTCTGTTTCTTAGTCAAAATAATGACTGAGCTCAGAACCTCTTCAGAAGGTTCTCAGCCTTCATCTATGGTTTACACCTGGGTGTCAAAGCTAATGTAGGTGCAATAGTAAGGAGAAAATATATCCACTGAGAAGCAAGTGGGCTATGAAATGATGCAAACCCATCTGTACATGGCAATAAAAAGGTTTGGAGAGAATACCTGGGACAATCCAGATGCTGCTGGCTGGAAGGTTGGAGGGGCTTGGATTTTGGTTGCTGGTCTGAGGTGGAGTTCACTGCCAAAACAGCACAGCACACACCTGTCAAAAAAAAAAAAAAGACTGGGGAAATATTGTGTTCAAGCCATACAAGTGGCACATGGTGGTGAGAGAACAATACCTCCTTTATCCCAGTCTACATCCTTGATGGTTTAAAACTGCTGTTTTCTTGTTACTTGAGCTGCCAGCCAGGATTACACCCATGTTTCAGGCTCCTGTATTGCCTGAGGGACAGAGGTGGGGAGGAGGAATGACTTGGACTTTGTCTCACAGCAGTGAAAGAGGCACAGCTTTGTCCCTGTCAAAATTAGTCTGCTCCAGTGGAAGGACTGTAAAAAGTATTTATTGTCCTCACTATCCTCATTAGGTTTGCTAAAAAATTAGGAGGAAGTTGCAACAACTTGAAAATAATAAAAAAAGAGACCTTCAGATTAACTAACAGTACTCTATTTGCATATGAATTTGCCCAGTCTGACCATAACCCATTTTTAGAACAGCATGGGAAAAATATGATTCAGATCTTCATTGCTGTTTGGAGGCAGAGCTGGCACATGAAACATTGGAAAATTATCTCGTGGCACCCAAATATAGGGTTAAAGTCTCCTGTGTAAGCCTCCATCATATTGGCTGGCACCACAATAGCAATTCCAGCTCTGAACAGCCATTCTCCCATGATGACTGATATAATAATGTGACTTCTGCAAAATTTCCTTTTTTCTTAATACTCTGGGACAACTGAGCAGATTCTGAAGAGACCCCTTGCATAAACTGACCAGTCTGCAAAACCAGCTGCAGAAAACAGGGGATTTCTCAATATTCCTGCATCTTGGGAACTTTTTCCAAATAAAATTTCAATTCCTAACCTAAGCTCTTAGCACAAATACAGGCTTGCCCTCCCCTCCCCTCAAACCACATCCTCCTTTAATGTCTCCTTGGCAGGTTCGTATCTGCGCTTATCCCTGAGTTTCCGGATTAAGAGGAACATTGGTTACTTCATCCTGCAGACCTACATGCCATCCATCCTCATCACCATCCTGTCCTGGGTCTCCTTCTGGATCAATTATGATGCTTCTGCTGCACGAGTGGCACTGGGTATGCACCTTTTCATTATATTTTGGAGGTGTTTTCTTGAGGGACATCAGCTGTAACAAAGAAAATCCCTTTTCTTTCTCAGGTAGCAATTAAGCAAGCCCATCAAAGCTGTCATCCCAAATGGACACAACTTTTTTTCTGAGAAAAACTTTCAATTTTCAATCAGAAGAGTTACTTTCTGTGTGTGTGTATGTGGTTGGTTTTCAGTTGTTTTGGGTTTTTTTGATTTTTTTTGGGGTTTTTTTTTGTGGTTTTTGGGGGGTTTTGGGGTTTTTGGGGGTTCTCTGTTTTTTCGGGTTTTTTTTGGTTTTTTGGGGTTTTTGGGGGGGATTTGTTTGTCTTTTGGCTTTTTGTTTGTTTGTTTTCTGGGGGGGGTTGGGTTTGTTTTGAGGTTTTTGGTTTTTGTTTGTCTGTTTGGTTGGTTTTTGGTTGTGTTTTTGGTTGGTTTGGTTTGGTTTGGTTTGGTTTGGTTTGGTTTTTTCATTAGTACTTCCCAAAATGGTTCTTTTATTTGAATCAGTAGAAGTCCTACCAAAAATTTTCTGTGTGTGAGTTTAAACTCTCTAAACAAAAATGTAGATGGTCACTGATTCTCGGGTATGTGGGACCCTGATATGCCATGAGTTCCTTTGCTCTGGTTTGCACTGGTTTTCTTCAGAACAGAAACCTGGGCACCTCTTTGTCAGCAGGTGGGCCAGGAGTGGTCAGTTGGGTGATTAATGCTGAAGCTGGACAGCCAAAAAGGTGTATGGGAATGGTTAAAAGATGAAAGAAATAAAGGAAGGGGCATTACACATTTTTCTGATGGCTCAGGCCCATACAGACACTCTCTGCAGATGGAGACCTCCATGGCCAAGGAAAATGTGGGACAGCAGTTAAAGTCCAAGCTCTTGTTTGGCACATGCTCACCTAAATAGGAGTGTTTTCCTATAAGAGGGAAAAAAATGAGGTCTTTTAAGCAGCAGAAGGGAAGTGGGGGTGGATGGCAGATGAGGGTTTTGAAGGAGGAACAGGAGAAAGGGAGGATGGCTGGCATGTGAGAATGAGGGAAAGTTCAGAGGCAATGGAGAGGTAAGGAGGGAGCAGGGTTGGATCTGGGAGTGGGACAGGGCTCAGAGAGGCAGTGCAGCTCAGGTAGAGGCTGGGTCTTACAGCAAAGCTTGGGGGCTTCGAGTAGCTCCAGGAGAAAGAGTTTGAGAAGACTCAGAGGAGGGGTGGGTTGTGCAAAGGTTTAAAGGAGATGATTTGGCTTTGCCTGCTTGGAGAGGCTGGAGCAGGGAGGGAAAAAGAAGAACTTGGTAAATTAAAAGGGCAAGTTGTATTGACAGGAGTGTAATCAGAGAGAGAAGAAAAAGAGACCATGGCAGACATTGTGGAAGCACAAGCAAAAGGGTGGAGGTGAGATGCACAGCTGTTGAATTTCTGCTGACATCTGGACTCAAGGGAGAAGACAGAAGAAAAACACTGTAGATCAGAACTGCAACAGCTCTCCCTAAACTATTCCTGACAGTTCTCGACCTAACCTATCCATAAAAAGCTCCAAAAAAATAAACTCCACAGCCTCCTCTGGTCACTTTATCTCCAGATTTACCTGCTTACACAGTCAAAGAGCTCCTCTTTGCCTCTGCCCTAAGTCACCATTGCAATTTGTCCACTTCTTAATGGAGACATGGAGAACATTCTATTCTCCCTTTCTTTGCCTTAGATTTCTGTATATTTAGACTACTGCCTAAGTATAGACCATATTGTGTGTATATAAATATATCTCCCTTCTGTTTACCCAACTGAAGGCTAATAGTTCAGTCTTTTATCAAGAATGACACCAAAGACAGAGCGAGGGTGAAGGGGAAACAGGACAAGCAGAGGTCCAGGGTGCATAGAGAGCCATCACTGTAGAGGTGGGGCTGAAACCACAGGAGCAAATTAAGGTCATGGAGATTATTAGAGCTGCCAACACAGAGATAAGGAGGAAAAAAGGAGAAAATAAGATCAGCAAGGTAGTATGAACAGCTAGAGAAGCAGGAGAAGACTAGGTTGAAGAGGAAGAGTTACCATCCCCAAAAGAAGTATGAAGGCTCATTGCCATCTTTTTGGAGCTGGCAGAAGAGTGTCAGAGAGGCAGGTCTGAGGCTACTCTGACAGTCCAGAGAAGGGAAGAGTCTGAGAAGAAGCTGAAGAAGAGGACTGGAGCTGTGAGAGTAATCATAGTGAATCAGGCTTTTGGAACTGAGTAGATGGGGACAAAAGCGTTCACAAAATGCTTATTTGAGATGCAAGAAATGTGAGGAGGCCTAAAAAGGAGAGTGTGAGAACCATGGGAGGAATGTGTACAAGTGATAATTGATGTAATGAATGGCAAAGCTGGTGAGAGGAAGGTGGGAACTGATGGGGTCAAGGACAGAAGCCTACGAGGCAGGCAAAAAAAGGAGAGTGCCATGAAGAGGAAATCTCTTCACTCTTTCTCCAATTGATGGCAGATTGGAAAGACACAGCAGCTTATAAACTCGTGCCAAGGATGCTGAGGCATTCCATAGCACACAGGGAAGCCTGATGAGTTCATGAAGGAGAAAAAGGGGAGGAGAAGAGGGTAAAAAAGAGCAAAACTGAGTGCTTCCTACCGCACTGAGAGAAAGAGAGAAGATCAGGGGGACTTAAAGAAACAGGGTCCAGAGGATGCTGATCCCCATCCTGCTGGTGATACTCAGCTTTGGCACTTTCTCCAGCTGTTTGCTGCTGCTTCATTCTCTGCAGCAATTTGTAGTGGGCATGTGGGCTTACAATAATGACAGCTTCCTTCCCAGTAGCACTGCTCCCACCTCTCCTGAGGCTGTCCAGCTGGAAGGAGGGATGTGGGAGCCGAAAATGGCATTTCAGGAAACCATCCCACGTCAGTAACAAAGCACCTGCCCTCTCCTCACAGGGGTCACCACGGTGCTCACCATGACAACCATCAACACCCACCTGCGGGAGACTCTCCCCAAGATCCCCTACGTCAAGGCTATTGATGTTTATCTCATGGGCTGCTTCGTCTTCGTGTTCCTGGCTCTGCTGGAGTATGCTTTTGTCAACTACATCTTCTTTGGGCGAGGGCCCCGGCAGCAGAAGAAGCAGAGCGAGCGCATCAGCAAGGCCAACAACGAGCGCCACCGCTACGAGGAGAAGAGGGTGAGAGAGCAGGTTTGTCCTCTCCTTTCCTTGTGGCAGGAGAATTCTGGCTCTCCACTGGGCGAGCTGCAGAGCTCCTCATGAGAGATGAGCCCCAGTTTCCATTGTCTGGTGATTACTGGGAATTTTTCCTCCGTGATCATCCTCATCCAGTCTCGTCAGAACCTTTCCCTTGCGTGGGGCAGGTGTAGCCAAAAGTCCCTCTGTGGATTTTGGTCCTCCTGTGTTGGCAGAATCACACTTCCCTCACTAAAAATTTGCTGCAAGCACAGGCTGTTCCTTCCCCAAACCCTCAAAAGCAGCATGTCCAGACCCCACTATGGGTATTGTCACCAAACTCTGGGGAAGAAAGGAAACTCTCCAACACCATCTTTTAAGTATTAATGAGTTAGGCATTACTTTATTCTGGCCAGGATGTTCAGTGGAAATTGTTCCAACCACATGTGATTCTTTACCAGAATTTTTGCATATTTTTATGTTAAAAAAAAACCCAAAGAAATTCTCATTCTTTGGTTGTGCAATTCTTGTACAAGAATTGTACAATTCTTAGTATTTGATCTCCTATTGGTTATTCATTCCTTCACCTTCAGTGTTATTTTTGGCTCTTTCATCAATCTTTTTTCAGACTGTGAACCTGCCAGGGGTTTAATATCTGTTAATGTCTCTCTGTCTCCTGTGTATCTTCTGGCTACTTCCAGCCTGTAGATATTAAGCTCTCAGAGTCTAAGAATCTTCTTTTTGTTGATTGAGGCCTCACCCAGTGAGACTCAAACCCTCAGCGAACAGAATCTTTTGAAGAGAAACCTCAATTTCCCTCCTCTTTGGCAAAGCCGAACCAACCCGCGACTAAAGTTACTTTAAAAATTTATAAGTTCTATAATTTCCAGCAGTATTTTCACCCAGAAATCTGTTCAGAATCGCCCCTAACGGTGTGCACAGGACACCCCAGTACCTCTGTGTCTGTGTTCCCCGCTCCAGGTCGACCCTTACGGCAACATCCTCCTCAGCACGCTGGAGATGAACAACGAGCTGCTGGCCACGGACATGATGAGCAGCGTGGGCGACTCTCGAAACTCTGTCATGTCCTTCGAAGGCTCGGCGATCCAGTTCCGCAAGCCGCTGGCCTCTCGGGATGGCTTTGGCCACCACCCCAGCCTGGACCGCCACGTGCCCCTGAGCCACCACGCCGCCGCCCGCAACCGCGCCAACTGCCGCCTGCGCCGGCGCTCCTCCAAGCTGAAGCTCAAAATCCCAGACCTGACAGACGTCAGCACCATTGACAAGTGGTCACGGATCATTTTTCCGATCACTTTTGGATTCTTCAACCTTGTTTACTGGTTGTACTATGTGAATTGATGCCTGCGGCCTCCCAGAGAGATAATAGGGACAGACGCTCAGACAATGACAACACGGGAGTGTTGTGGTCTTTTGGGTTTGGGTTTTACTCTTTACTATCATTGTCATTTATTCCTATGGCTCATTAGATTTATTCTAAGCTTACTCTTCTCTTTTCAGCACATGTAGAACCACGGAGTGTGGGGTGGGGTAAAGGGAGAGAAAGGTACGGGAGGGGGTTTGGTTTCAGGGAGGGATGTGCTTGTCTCGATTTTGGTTTCCTGCTGAAGGACTTAAACCATTGTAAAAAGAAAAAAAAAAACCAACAAAAACAACAAAAATCAAAAAAAGAAAGAAAAAAGAAAAAAAAGACAGAAAAAAAGAAAAAACACACAAAAAAACCCCAAAACCAAGAAAAGTTAAAAAAAAAAAAAGAGGGGGGAGATTTAAAGAAATTGAGTCAAAAACTGGTGGGGGTGATAGGTTATCTTTGGCTGTGCTCACTAATGCTCTATCCTCACTTCCATTTCACTACTGAATTTCATCTTTCACTTTTCAGTCTTATTATATATATTTTGGATCTTTCTTCTGTCACTGCTCTTCACCCCTTCATGTTTATTCTTCCATGGATTCATGAGATGATGGGGTTTCATTCTCTCGTTATGAGATNCGTGTGTCCATGTGTGTGTGTGTGCAAGCATGTTTTCTGGGGAGGGGGGCTGGGGAGGGGGGTTTTGTAACATCTTTTGTAGGAAGAGAACACAGATGACATTGAAGTGACTGGCAGTGTGTTTTGGGGGGTGGAATGGCAGGGGTTTGTTTGCTCATTGCAGCTTCACCAGGTTGGAGGTCGGGGTCCCAGCTCCAGAGGCAGAGCTGGGGAGGCAGAGTGTGCAAATTGGCACTTGCTGAGGGAAGAGAGGGATTTGGGGATCAGCAACAGGGCAGTGCTGCTGTTCACTGCTGGCATCTGATCTCGAGGAGACTAAGCTGATTCAGCCCTCAAAGGAGGAGTTGTTCCTAGTTATTCCCACCCTGCATCTTCCTTTCTGAGTCTGGAGAGAAAAGTAGTTGCAGGACTCTAAAAATTTAACCCTTCCCCCCTCTCCCTGTCCCTTATGCCAGACAATGAATTTACACTCCAGCCCTCTGAGTGACCATAGCCTGCATCAAGGTGCAGGAAAGGCTGGATGACATTTAACTTCATTATGTTTCAGGATGAAAAAATTAGGGAAATGATAATGATCCCCTTTTCTAAGAAGTTCAGGAGTGAATGGTGGGCTGGCAGCCTTTGATCTGTGCTGCTTCTACCAGGCCTTGATTTATGTCTGTTAAGATATACAGAGTGTAGAAAAAAGCACCCTGTGCCCTTCCTTGCAGATGATGAAGCTGAGGATGAGGTAGAGTTCCATGGAGCATCATCCTGCTGGAAGATGATGGTCTCCAAATGCTGGGCAGGGTGAAGGTTGCAGTGAAAATGCTGAGCTTGGTGCTTGTGGAAGCCCCTGAATCCCCAGCAGCTTCCATCCACAGGCATTCCTGAGGAGGGTACAGGAGGGGAACTTGGCCTTGGACAGCAAGGCCAGACTTTTCCAAAGGAGCCAGTGACTTTCAGGAAAATCACTGAATTATTGGCCACTTTGGCAATCACTGATGATTGATAATCTCCCTTATGATATTAATAAAAGCCATGAAAATGTTAAATTCACAAGTGCAAAACTTTAACCCTAGGGTCATTCTGCCATTCCTGGAGTAATGATGAGAACCTTCTTACCTGATAGAATTTTTTCCTGTCAGAACCACAGATACCCACATTGCCCTTTATCCAACCATCCTTTTACTTTCCTACTAGCATTCCCCTCCCTTTTCCTTGATTCCCATTGCTTGGGAGAGCAGAGTGATCCTCTGAGACCAGGGAAACTCCTGTTTTTCAGATGATGCACGTCTTTCATTCATTAATTTATGTCTGTACAGTACTATGAAAATGTGAATCACTACAAGCCTGACCTAGTAACACTGAAGTCTGGGAAAGTTTTGCCTGGACTTGGCTGAAGCAGAATCAGGCCTCATCAGAGTAATTATTGTTATTTTTATATCAGTAACATGTCTTATGCAGAATCTGAAGCATAAGAGCAGAGCATCCCCCCTTCCCCATGTGTTTGTCCCCCTCTCTCATGTTCATGCATGCACACCTTTGGTCCAGACCTCCTTGGACTCACCAAGGTTTTAGCACAGTTGTTAAATCAGACTTAGATTCTCCCCTGCCCTGCAGAACAGTCTCCTGCTGGTTTCCCCATCCAAGAGCAATGCTGTTGGGGATGGGTTTTCCCCAGATTGCTGCAGTTCATGGTCTGTATGGGTCTGTATAGGAATAAGAATCTGGATAGTGGCTGGAGGATCAAGTAGTTCTGTCTACCCGATATGCAGGAATTTAAAGCTTTGCCAGTGGAGAAAGTTATGTTTCTAGTGCAATTATATTCAGAAATATCTTTTAAATGCTTTAATGGAAGTCATAAAGTTGTGCTTTATGACAGCAGCAGTATAATGTCAGTGGATATGAGCATGCCATGGCTGCAGTTCCCACATGGAGACTGCCTATCAGCAGGTCCAGTTTTCAAGGACAATCTAACCAGGTGATTGATGATTAAATAAAATATCTACAAATTTACCCTTTATGTATGTGATTGCAATGTAAAGGGTGGTCAGAATGATAAAAGTGGGGAGAAAAAAAAGCAGTTGTTATAAAGAAGCCTGTTAAGATTGGAGGGAAAACAAATGGCTGCGTGGTGAGAAATTCTGAAGCTGAGGGAGATGACTCAGGAACTCCAGTAATCTGATCGTTGTAGTGGAAGCCTGACAAATGTGTGGCATGAGTTAGGCACCTGAGATCTCTCTGAGCTGGCCCCCAAGGCTGGCAGGGGCAGCAGCACACTGATGATGCAAACCCCACTGATGCTCTTTGCTTCTGGGGTGCTGAGCCACACATGGGGTGGGGTCCTGAGTGACCAGTGCCCTGCAGGTACAGTCTCCAGAAACTGCAGGTCAGGCACGGGAAGGCTGTGCTTAATATTTGAGGCTTCAATCCAGGATTGAGCCCAGTGACAATCCAAAAGCTTTCCAGGGAAAAAAAGCAGTGCTTAGCAGATTTCTTCACCTGCTGGGACTGGGAGCCAGACTCCTGTGCTGTGGCCTCAGTTCTCTGTTGGCTGGGTTCCCTTTCTTATCAGGAATCATCCTAATTTCTCTCTTTGAATGTTTCTAACTTGGTGTTACCAGGTCAGTGTTACTCACAGAGTCAGCACGTCCAGACTCCTGGACTTCTGGGTCCGACACGATAATCTTTGCCAAAGAGTGTGTGGTCAGGACTGGTCACAGTTCAGGAGCTGCCTTACGCTTGCTGGTGATGGGGCAGAGTGCTGGAGAACAACAGAGTGTCCTGGCAGTGGGATGAGGAATAGGAAATGGGAGGGAAGGATGCTGAAGGCCTTTAGGGATGCTCTCCTCTCAAAGGGAGGTGGCACCTCTGTGTCACCCTTCCACAGCTGTCTGTGCCCACCCCTAAGGAAGGCAACAAACCCCTGTCTTGTTTCGAGGTGCAGTCATCCAGAAAGGACTTAGTGAAGGAAAAAACAGGGCATCTAACTGATACTCAAGGCTCAGAGGTTTCAAGCCATCACAAGCATGAGTGTTAGCAGAAAGGTGGAGGGGATTTCCATGCTGCATTTGGCGTGCCCACTGCTGCCCTCCTCTTCTTCATCAAGGGGAAGGGGGGGAGGAAAGGGTTTGTGAGTGCTTTTCCAAAGTGGAGCTGCTTCTGGCTTTTGCTGCAGTGGTGCAGAAGGCAATGCTCAGGGCTTGGTTTGTTGGCAGCTGGGGCAGGATTGCTGCTTGCTGGGTTGTGCTTGTTAGCATTTGAATATGAGGGATGTTCTGGGCTGCCTGAGGGAGCCGGGCTGGGGGAGAAGGTTTTGCACCTTCTCCGTGTGTAACAGCCTAAGGAAGGCATGTGGAAGAGGAGGAGGAGCAGAAATAGAAATGAAATCTCTCTCAGGACATACGTGGCCAACACAACTCTATTGCTTCATTTTCTGATACTGTATAGTGCTGTCACTCAGGGACCTTTAGTAACTGGGACCTTGGGACTGTAATTCTGCCTGTCCCCTTCCTATTCCCCCTTTGCCTTGAGTATTGAGAAATGAAGACAATGAGAGGAAGTGCAGAAGAGGGAAACAAGCCCTGCTAGCCAACCCCTGCTGTTCCATGGGTGACAGAAAAGCTTTGGTTACTAAGGTAAAAGGAAGATGCAAACCTTTATATTCATGTCTTCGAGCATAAACCAGCCAGTAGTGTATATAGGATAAGTTCACAGTGCATGAAACAAACAGGACTGTAGGTTTTAACTGGCATCCAACTTTCTTGCATGCACATCTCACACCACGCCAGCAGCTTATGTCTTGCAAATAAGCAGAGAACCTGCCAAGGCTTGGCACTTCCTCTGTCCANGGGAGGGGGCAGCGTGGGGTTTATGGGAGGGGGGGAGGAGGGAACTTGTCAAAACCAAGGCACATTTGCAAGATGCCTTTTTCCACCTTCAGGAGTTTGCAAGCTGTTTTTCCTGTGTGAATGTGTGTGTGTGGAGCATCTGTGTGTGTGTGTGGGCACGTGTGTCCATGTGTGTGTGTGTGCAAGGATGTTTTCTGGGGAGGGGGGCTGGGGAGGGGGGTTTTGTAACATCTTTTGTAGGAAGAGAACACAGATGACATTGAAGTGACTGGCAGTGTGTTTTGGGGGGTGGAATGGCAGGGGTTTGTTTGCTCATTGCAGCTTCACCAGGTTGGAGGTCGGGGTCCCAGCTCCAGAGGCAGAGCTGGGGAGGCAGAGTGTGCAAATTGGCACTTGCTGAGGGAAGAGAGGGATTTGGGGATCAGCAACAGGGCAGTGCTGCTGTTCACTGCTGGCATCTGATCTCGAGGAGACTAAGCTGATTCAGCCCTCAAAGGAGGAGTTGTTCCTAGTTATTCCCACCCTGCATCTTCCTTTCTGAGTCTGGAGAGAAAAGTAGTTGCAGGACTCTAAAAATTTAACCCTTCCCCCCTCTCCCTGTCCCTTATGCCAGACAATGAATTTACACTCCAGCCCTCTGAGTGACCATAGCCTGCATCAAGGTGCAGGAAAGGCTGGATGACATTTAACTTCATTATGTTTCAGGATGAAAAAATTAGGGAAATGATAATGATCCCCTTTTCTAAGAAGTTCAGGAGTGAATGGTGGGCTGGCAGCCTTTGATCTGTGCTGCTTCTACCCGGCCTTGATTTATGTCTGTTAAGATATACAGAGTGTAGAAAAAAGCACCCTGTGCCCTTCCTTGCAGATGATGAAGCTGAGGATGAGGTAGAGTTCCATGGAGCATCATCCTGCTGGAAGATGATGGTCTCCAAATGCTGGGCAGGGTGAAGGTTGCAGTGAAAATGCTGAGCTTGGTGCTTGTGGAAGCCCCTGAATCCCCAGCAGCTTCCATCCACAGGCATTCCTGAGGAGGGTACAGGAGGGGAACTTGGCCTTGGACAGCAAGGCCAGACTTTTCCAAAGGAGCCAGTGACTTTCAGGAAAATCACTGAATTATTGGCCACTTTGGCAATCACTGATGATTGATAATCTCCCTTATGATATTAATAAAAGCCATGAAAATGTTAAATTCACAAGTGCAAAACTTTAACCCTAGGGTCATTCTGCCATTCCTGGAGTAATGATGAGAACCTTCTTACCTGATAGAATTTTTTCCTGTCAGAACCACAGATACCCACATTGCCCTTTATCCAACCATCCTTTTACTTTCCTACTAGCATTCCCCTCCCTTTTCCTTGATTCCCATTGCTTGGGAGAGCAGAGTGATCCTCTGAGACCAGGGAAACTCCTGTTTTTCAGATGATGCACGTCTTTCATTCATTAATTTATGTCTGTACAGTACTATGAAAATGTGAATCACTACAAGCCTGACCTAGTAACACTGAAGTCTGGGAAAGTTTTGCCTGGACTTGGCTGAAGCAGAATCAGGCCTCATCAGAGTAATTATTGTTATTTTTATATCAGTAACATGTCTTATGCAGAATCTGAAGCATAAGAGCAGAGCATCCCCCCTTCCCCATGTGTTTGTCCCCCTCTCTCATGTTCATGCATGCACACCTTTGGTCCAGACCTCCTTGGACTCACCAAGGTTTTAGCACAGTTGTTAAATCAGACTTAGATTCTCCCCTGCCCTGCAGAACAGTCTCCTGCTGGTTTCCCCATCCAAGAGCAATGCTGTTGGGGATGGGTTTTCCCCAGATTGCTGCAGTTCATGGTCTGTATGGGTCTGTATAGGAATAAGAATCTGGATAGTGGCTGGAGGATCAAGTAGTTCTGTCTACCCGATATGCAGGAATTTAAAGCTTTGCCAGTGGAGAAAGTTATGTTTCTAGTGCAATTATATTCAGAAATATCTTTTAAATGCTTTAATGGAAGTCATAAAGTTGTGCTTTATGACAGCAGCAGTATAATGTCAGTGGATATGAGCATGCCATGGCTGCAGTTCCCACATGGAGACTGCCTATCAGCAGGTCCAGTTTTCAAGGACAATCTAACCAGGTGATTGATGATTAAATAAAATATCTACAAATTTACCCTTTATGTATGTGATTGCAATGTAAAGGGTGGTCAGAATGATAAAAGTGGGGAGAAAAAAAAGCAGTTGTTATAAAGAAGCCTGTTAAGATTGGAGGGAAAACAAATGGCTGCGTGGTGAGAAATTCTGAAGCTGAGGGAGATGACTCAGGAACTCCAGTAATATGATCGTTGTAGTGGAAGCCTGACAAATGTGTGGCATGAGTTAGGCACCTGAGATCTCTCTGAGCTGGCCCCCAAGGCTGGCAGGGGCAGCAGCACACTGATGATGCAAACCCCACTGATGCTCTTTGCTTCTGGGGTGCTGAGCCACACATGGGGTGGGGTCCTGAGTGACCAGTGCCCTGCAGGTACAGCCTCCAGAAACTGCAGGTCAGGCACGGGAAGGCTGTGCTTAATATTTGAGGCTTCAATCCAGGATTGAGCCCAGTGACAATCCAAAAGCTTTCCAGGGAAAAAAAGCAGTGCTTAGCAGATTTCTTCACCTGCTGGGACTGGGAGCCAGACTCCTGTGCTGTGGCCTCAGTTCTCTGTTGGCTGGGTTCCCTTTCTTATCAGGAATCATCCTAATTTCTCTCTTTGAATGTTTCTAACTTGGTGTTACCAGGTCAGTGTTACTCACAGAGTCAGCACGTCCAGACTCCTGGACTTCTGGGTCCGACACGATAATCTTTGCCAAAGAGTGTGTGGTCAGGACTGGTCACAGTTCAGGAGCTGCCTTACGCTTGCTGGTGATGGGGCAGAGTGCTGGAGAACAACAGAGTGTCCTGGCAGTGGGATGAGGAATAGGAAATGGGAGGGAAGGATGCTGAAGGCCTTTAGGGATGCTCTCCTCTCAAAGGGAGGTGGCACCTCTGTGTCACCCTTCCACAGCTGTCTGTGCCCACCCCTAAGGAAGGCAACAAACCCCTATCTTGTTTCGAGGTGCAGTCATCCAGAAAGGACTTAGTGAAGGAAAAACAGGGCATCTTACTGATACTCAAGGCTCAGAGGTTTCAAGCCATCACAAGCATGAGTGTTAGCAGAAAGGTGGAGGGGATTTCCATGCTGCATTTGGCGTGCCCACTGCTGCCCTCCTCTTCTTCATCAAGGGGAAGGGGGGGAGGAAAGGGTTTGTGAGTGCTTTTCCAAAGTGGAGCTGCTTCTGGCTTTTGCTGCAGTGGTGCAGAAGGCAATGCTCAGGGCTTGGTTTGTTGGCAGCTGGGGCAGGATTGCTGCTTGCTGGGTTGTGCTTGTTAGCATTTGAATATGAGGGATGTTCTGNTGTGAGGATGTTCTGGGCTGCCTGAGGGAGCCGGGCTGGGGGAGAAGGTTTTGCACCTTCTCCATGTGTAACAGCCTAAGGAAGGCATGTGGAAGAGGAGGAGGAGCAGAAATAGAAATGAAATCTCTCTCAGGACATACGTGGCCAACACAACTCTATTGCTTCATTTTCTGATACTGTATAGTGCTGTCACTCAGGGACCTTTAGTAACTGGGACCTTGGGACTGTAATTCTGCCTGTCCCCTTCCTATCCCCCCTTTGCCTTGAGTATTGAGAAATGAAAAGACAATGAGAGGAAGTGCAGAAGAGGGAAACAAGCCCTGCTAGCCAACCCCTGCTGTTCCATGGGTGACAGAAAAGCTTTGGTTACTAAGGTAAAAGGAAGATGCAAACCTTTATATTCATGTCTTCGAGCATAAACCAGCCAGTAGTGTATATAGGATAAGTTCACAGTGCATGAAACAAACAGGACTGTAGGTTTTAACTGGCATCCAACTTTCTTGCATGCACATCTCACACCACGCCAGCAGCTTATGTCTTGCAAATAAGCAGAGAACCTGCCAAGGCTTGGCACTTCCTCTGTCCAATGGACAGCACATCCACTTCCCAGAAACAGAGCCAGGAAGGGAACTGATCTGGCCAGTCTGTTTGACCAGATCTGCTCCAGAGGGTCTGGCAGGAAGAGATAAGGGGTGGAGAAGGGAGCTGGTTTTGTTTTCTTTATTGAGGGGAGGAGGAAGGGGTTTAAATCTCTGAGCTGTTTTCAGACAGAAGAGAAGCCTCTGGAGCTGCAGACCAAAGGACAGTGGCTTTAGGGAAGGTGGTTACTGGAATCCTGATGGAGAGGAGGGGTTGAGGGAAAGCTGGTTGATGGGAGAGAGCTGTAACTTCAGAAGCAAATAGGAGAGAGCTTTTGAAAATATATGTGCAATACAGCAGGTTTGCAGGGGCTGGAGCACTGGGGACGTCCCTGAGTCAGACAGGCTGGGTACAGCTGCAGGCAGCACCCCAGGAAGCCCAGCCATGGCAGCAGTCCCTGGTGGGCAGAGCCTGTGCTCTCTGGGGGACAGGGAGGTCAGGAACAGGGAAAAGAGAGAGACTCAGGGTGCATGGCCATCAGCAGAGCTCAGTCCCTGGGGGCAGGCACAATCAGTTGCATCCAGACAAAGCTGCAGGAGCTGGGCTGAGATGTGCAGGGGAGTGACCGCTGTGCCAGGCTGGGGCACGGCTGAGCCCTGCCCTGGTGTCAGACCAGAGACAACGAAGCCAGAAACGTCCTGCTCGTTACTAAATGCTTTCTTGGAGAGGAGACTGGGCTTACCAAGCAGGGTGGGGTGTCTTTACAGTCGATGTGAAAGTTGGGATGGGGGCACGGTTTGGGTGAGAGATGGGAAACCGATGTGTTGGAAGCAGGACCTANCTTTTTTTTTTTTAAGAAAAAAAAGTTGTTTGATTTCTAATGTCTTGATGTAAACCAAATAAAAATGGTTCTGTACATTCAGAAGTAAAGAACAGCTGAAAGGTGACAAGTACAATAAAGAAGCACTGACCTTCAGGCTACTATAACCATTTCCCCAGACTTTTCCCACAGGATTGGAGGGCAGAGCTGTGCCTGTGCCTGCACAGAGGTGCTGGGATGGTGACCTTGGGGCTGGCTCCCTGATCCACCTCCGAGCGCAGCACAGAAGAGGTGGGCAGTAGAGGTGGAAGTGATGGTATGTAAGTAACTTTTCAGTGTTTGATCCCACCACCCCTGAGGCCAGTGGGAGGAGGCTGTGTGCTAAATCCCAGTCTCTGGTGCTTGGGGTCTTTTCCCAGAGCCAGCCTGCATTATGCCTTACTATAGTTGAGATGTGGTGAGGAGGGGAGGATGGTGTCAGCTGTCACTTAGATAAATGGGGTCATGCAGATGGAGTAAAGGCTAGTGGGAGCCTGAACTGGAATTGCCTGTCTTGTGTTTAGTGCTTTGGAAAAGCAGAGGACAGTCTTGCCTCCGTGGGGCAGAAGTGTGGCTTCTCTGCAGTGGGGCCAATAAATGTCCTGTTGTTTGTGTTATTGCAGCAAGACTAAAAGGGAGAAAACAAAGCAAACCAACACTTTATGTGGAAGGCAGACCTAAGGGGAGTCTCAATCCTCTTAGGAAAGGCCATTCTTCAGCAGAAAGGCTGGAGTGCATCAGTGTGGGGCAGCCCAAAGACCCCCATCAGCCCTTTCTGCTGCTGACCAGGCCACCAGGACTGGTGGGGAGCCAAGGACAGGTGCTTTGCTGAGACAAAACCATGGGGAGTTGTGTGAGCATGAGCTGCTGCACTGCGCTGTGCTCTGCCACCAAGTGCAGTCCCTTGCTCCCAGAATCTGGGAGTGTCACCAGACACCTCTGGAGACAATGGACCCACAGCATCCCAAAGCTTTCCTCCCCAGCTCCATGCCATGGGCTGTCTGCTACCACCTAAGACAGCCAGAACTTGCCAGTGCCAGGGGCACTCACTGAATAATACTGAATATGTGTATGACAAAGTGAGGAGAGGAGATGTGATAGACCCATTTATGATCCAGGGATGCACATTTTATCATTTGCACAGGCTGAGCTTGGCATTTATGCTGGCAGACTTTTCCCCCAGAAAGGATGAAACAGTATAGCGGTGAGTAACCTTATTTTTCTGAAGGGGATGATAATTTCTCTTCCAGTATGTGTTTTAAACAGTGGATCTGTGTTGGTTCACCTTCTGTGAAGCCTAATGCCTCCCAGCTCTCAGCGCTCTGATGTGGGGAAGCACCAGAGGTAATAGTTTTCCTTAATTAGATGCTGAGTCCATGTTTTTTTGGGAACCTTGCTGGGTGTCTGATGGACAGTGTCCAGGCACAGAGACCAAAGATCTTTTCCTTGGCTTTCCCAGCCCTCTGGACATGCCTTGACCACCATGTGCTTTGCTGGATGTGGCTCTTTGTGCCCAGCCCTGGTGCTGATGAGCCTGGCAGGGAGGGTTTGGGGATCCATGGGCTGGGAGAAGCCAGGCCAGCAAGGAAGGAAACTGTGCTTACCTTTGTTGTGATGCTGACACCCCATGGGGACCCAGGCAGGGGCAGTGGCTGGGTTTCCAGCCCCAGGAGGAGCCTGTCTCAGGTGAGCAGAGGCTTTTCTCTCTGGGGCTGATGTCCTGCCTGCAGGGAAGGGAGCTGGCACTGCCTCTGCACTGACAGATGCTCTGCTCCACGCTGGGATGAACTTGCTTGTCTTGACTCTGGCCTTAAGGAGTGCTCTCATTTCCCCTGTAGGGGATGGTGCATTTGGCTGGGCTTTGCTCTCTCATCTGGCTGTGCTGGAGCAGCACCAAGCCCTGCCAGGGCAGTGGCCACTCCCAGTGAGACCAGGGGGTCTCAGTGCAGGGGCAAACAGGTAACTCCTGGAGCACAATGGGTCAGGTGGGAGCCCAAGGGCGAGGTGCACCTCGTGAGAGAGCTGGTGCTGGCACAACTGGTGATGCTTTAACATCTTTTCTCCAGAAACGGTGTCCCACAGAACCTGAAAGTCTGGGGACCACTGTGCTGCCTGCCTTAGGGACAGCTGGGGACCCATGGTGGCAGTTTTGGACAGGAAAAGGTCTTCTGCTAGTGCAGCTTCCAGGCTTTTGTTAGAGATCTTTCCACCCTTGTGGCCCTTGACTTTTGAGGCAGAGAGAAGGAAGGTGTGTCCCAGAGCCTCTCACAAGCAGAGACTGGGCACAAATCCCTGAGTTTCAGCCCCTGCCAAGGCTAGCAAGGTTAGCAAGGGAATTGGCAACCTTCCCTCTCCCACTTCACTTGCACTGAAGCAAGAAAGGGAATGGGCAAAGCAGAGATTAGACCCACACAGTCCCAGCCCAGCAAAGCCCCATGTCTTGCTCAAGTCTGAGCACAGGAGCAGACCTGACAACTGCACATCTCCTTGAAATCCTGCCTGGATCTGACAGCTTCACTGGGCTGGGGCCAATGTGCTTGGCAGGCCAAAAGGGAAGATTCTGGGAGAGCAAACCCCCAGAAAGATTCAGCAGCTGTCACAGAGAAGGGTTTCTAATACCTGGGAGGATGAGTAGCTGGGTGCTAGAGGAGAAAATGGAAAAAATGAGGATAAAGGAAAGCCTCAGGAGTTACCCAGAAATATCCCAACCTCTGGCAAATACACATGACCCTGGTGTCAGGGCTGTGCTCGGGTCTGTGGGGTGGATTGTTTCGCTTTTATTTTCTTTTTCTACTGCCTGGAATGTCATAATGTTGTGTCTTTGTGTGAAATCAAATCCCCTCCCAAAAAAGAACCCAGCTCCTGGAGGGCCCTTTCACGGTGTGCTCACTACAGGGATGTTGCACCAAAAAAAAATACGAAAACAAGGCTGGGGCATCCTAACCAGGAAAATCTGTTCCATTTCTGGCTCATCCTCTCAAGCTGCACCCATCCATCTCCCTCCCAAAGACCAAGGAGCTGCGGAGTCTTCCCTGACTGGGGACAATTGGTGTGGCCTGAAATCCAAACAGCTCAAGAGCAGTGGCCAGAGGAGAGGAAGATCAATGTCAGTGTCAATGTGTGCTGTCAAAGGGACTGCTGTGAACCATCTTAACATGCTCTGAGTGGCTGCGTTGCATCCTGTACAGCGTTATAAAAAAACCAAACAAACAAAAAAAAGAAANAAACAAAAAAAAAAAAAAAAAAAAAAAAATAAAAAAAAAAAAAGAAAGAAAAAAACTACAAAAAAACCCCAACCCAGAAAAAACCACCCATTTTTATGATCTTTAATTTGCATTTTCTGCATGAAATAAGACCTTGATCCTTGTCTTTTTTCACAAAAGCAGATTCTGCTTTAACTAATGTA
>VWZS01009420.1:605768-712083 GCA_013397075.1 Rhabdornis inornatus | reverse complement strand
AAATTTTTGTAAAAAAAAAAAAAAGAAAACAACCAAAAAAAGGGAAAAAACCAACAAAGAAATAAAATTAAATGACCTAAAGAGCCATCTTTGTCTAGTCTAGAGGTGGGAAGGTGTGACTGGTGGGTGGCACTTTCTGCTGTGTCCATGGGAGCCCAGGGCAGCCAGGAGGGCTCTGGGAAGGACGTGGTCACCAACTGCTGCCAGGTGCTTTCAAAAACTGTCTCCTTCACCTTCTCTTAGGGCCAGTGGGCAGGAGGGGAGGGGGAAGGGTGGGGAGGGGCAGGGAGAGCTGCCTTGATTTTCTTTTGGGGTTTTCTTTGGGGTGTTTCCATTCCTGTACTGACAGTTTTTGAAAGGTGATGATGAACAAAAGTGAAAAAAACAACAAACTTGAAAATAGTTTACAATTTTGTACAAACATGGTAAATACTAACAGCAAATGTTTTTAAAAATGGTCCATACCAGTGCCAAAATAATGTAATGTGTACATTAATTTATTACATTAATTTATTCTCTCTCTCTCTTTTTTTTTTCTTTTTTTTTTCTGAAAAAAGGTGTGAAAACACAAAAAAATATTTCTTTTTTAAACAAATGCTGTATGTGGACATAAATGTACTTGAACACTGTTGGTTATCAACTGGTTAGGAATCTTTCTTGGGCTTTTGGGTTTGCGCTTTTTTTTTCCTACCCAGAACAAAAGTAACACTTATAAAATACAGCCTTTGAAGGTGAAACAATCAGCTCCTTCTCTGCTGGTCTGAATGTTCTCTGTGTTTCCATTTTCAAGGCACTGTCTTTAGGCCAAGTCTGTACCTTGCCCTAGAGAGGACTCAAACTTGTCCTGAACTTTAAACACAGCTGTGTTAATGCCACCTGAAGGGTGTGTCCAAAGGACTTTGCTAACACCTAAGCAAAGTTTTCTGAATTTCCAAGTGTTCTGCTGGCTTGAACCAAGAGCTGGGATGTGCTCAAGCTCCATGACACTGCCTAGAGCAGAGGGGAAAATCAGAATAAATTCCCAGTCTTGTTTTTCCACCACAAGGTGAGTGACTTACCCTAACTCTGAGGAGCAAAAAAAGAGCCATCATTTTTGAGGGCTCTTCAGTCCTATTTCCAAAAGCAAATGAAATATTCAAGCCCTTGTAGGCTTTGCCATGCTGAACAAAAGGCAACCAGACAGGGCTCCTTTCAGAAATGACTGATGCACTTCCAGCAAGATATGGAGGTATTTAATGACCAGACTTAAGCTCCCAAATTTATTTTTGGAAGTTCAAAAGGCCATCTAGAGGTCTTTGGGTGTTCAAGTCAGGCTGTCTGTGCAGCCAGGGGGACTCTGTTGAGCTGAGGTGTCACCCATGGGGGGCTGTGGGGACATGGGGGATGCTGGCAGGGGTGGGACTGTGATGATGGCAGTGAAAGGAGGGAGCTGGCCTTGAATCCCCACTTCCCTGGGGTGCAAAGTGATGCCACAGCCCAAAATCCATTCCCCACCCAGGCTCTGCTCTCCAGCTTGGTCTGCTCCACATCTCTGTGGCTCTGCCCTGCGAGCAGAAATGTAAGGATTAGAAACACAAACCAAACAATTACTGGATGCTGGTGGGATGCTGGGAGTGTGCTTGCTACTGACAGAGCCATCCTTGCAGCCCTGAAGCAGAGAGGAGCTGCCTCCCCCACGCTCAGGCAGGAAAACAGGAATATTTTCAGTGCCTGATATGCTCTAGCTGGGCATCCCAGTGTCCAGAGCTCTTCCTACCTACTGCCAGTGGGATCAGTGTGGCTGCTGGATGGAAATTCAGGGACAAAAATCATGCTAGGATCTGCATTCAGCAGTTGAAATGTGAAATCCAAATGAATGTGAAATCCAGTCCTGCTTCCCCTTCCCAGGATTGGCTGAAGTCACCACCCACTCAGCAAAAAAACTCTGATATTTTGCAGGCAATGGGGATGAAGGCTTGTTTTATTTTTCTTTTCTTTGGACTTTATTTTCTTTCACTGAAGTCTATATATAACACAAAACTATTTTATTCTTTTCTTCAAATATGCCAATTCAACTTTTCTCTCTCCTCACCAGCCATTAGGACAATTCTTGTCTCTAAAAGCCCCAGAGCCCTGCTGAGCTCAGAGCCTGCAGCTGCAGCCCCAGCAGTGGGGAAGCCCTGGGAGCACCACTGCCCTCTCCTCTTGCCTCTTTCTTCCCTGTAAAAGTTCTGCTTTAAGCAAATATGGGATCACTGGGAAGCACAGACTTCTTTATATATTTGTATAACTTCAAATAACTGAAGTTATTTGAAACCTGACATGGGAGTTGGACATCTGGTCCTCAGCCTTGTGTGTCCAGACTCTTGAGGGTCCCCAAAAGCATAGATGAAAGTTAAAGAGACTCTGCTCCCCAACAAAAACCAGCAAAAGGCAATTATTAATGATCATTAATGGTGCTAGGAAACTTACTGAATATTTAAACAGTGATAGAGCTCCACCTTCTCACAGGTCCTTAAGTGATTAAAGCATCCAAGCTCCTCAGGCTTTTCAATGGTTTGGGCATTTAAGTTTCACAATAATAATATCCAAAGTGACATGCAGAGTTTGTAAACACATTAAAGCATATTCAGTCTGGTTTATCCTGGAAATTCTCTTGAGGCTGGAAAGAAGAAATCCTCAAGATCACTTTGTGTGGAAGAATGTCAGCCCAAACCCTCCTAATTCCATTTGCAGGTAATGCCACTGCAGATCAACCTCCAAAAGTTTGGAAGGGAGCAACAAGGCAGAGTTAGTGCATGCTCTGCCAGCTGCCATGCATTAAAGCAAATATGAGGCCTTTTCAAAATGGGAGAGACTAGAGATTCTAAAAAGAAAGGAAAAGTTATTTGGAAATTTCAAATTGATATCTTTAATGCATGTGAAATCTTCGATGTCAAAAAGATTTCATTTTTTGTTGGTATGTCTTTGGAGCATTTTGTCTTCAAGAATAAATTATGTTTTTATCTGTATCAACACCATTTTCATTGTCTAATTTCAGGCAGGCAAAGGCAGAAGAATGGAAATTCAGAAAGAGACAAATTGAGAGCAGAGTTAATACTAAAAGTGAAATGAAATAAAGTCTGTTATTTCAGTGCAGCTGAAGAACATTTCATTTGAATCACCGCAACTTGACTTTTTTTACAGTTTTTTGACAAAATGCAGGTTTTTGAAGGGAAAAAAAAAAAGAACAGCAAACATTATCCAGGCAGTGGTCTTGTGAAGTGTCATCTGATGCACTCTGTGCTGTGAAGTCCTTGCAAGCCACTCTCAGCCTGGAGAACAGAAATCACCACCTCCACCCAGGGTGTGCCTGCCTGAGGGAGGAAGGCTCCTTCTCCACCCAGCTGAAGAACTAATATCTCCAAAATATGGCCAAAATCTCCCCAAATCCTGCTTCAAACAAAGTGCTCAGGGACAAACAACCCAGCAACAGATACTGCTGACAAGCATCCTGCCAGGGTCGGACCAGCCTTGGAAAATGAGCTTGCTTAAATCTTGACACCACACTGAGCACAGTGAAGGAGCCTGGCCTTGAAACAACGAAGGCACAAATTATAATAGCAAAGTCTGTAGCTGGAAAGAGAGTCTCCAGAAAAGTTCCTGGTTAAAAATGTGATTTATGTCAGTGGTTTTGTATGGTCATCTCAGCTCTAGGATCAAAACTTCACCTCTGTAAGCCTAGATGTGAAATATTGCTTTATATGTGAAATATGTGAAAAGAGCTCCCTAAAGCTCGTTATACCTTGTCATGGAGGGGTCTGGCTTCAGCCAGGATCTTATACTCTGTGGAAAAAAGATCCACCCATCCCTTTCCCCTGTCCTTGCACTTGTGGGATAACAGAAGAGTTCATGTGCAGCAGCCTCTGAGGTGAGGTGTCAGCTAAACATGCAAGAACTAAGCACAAGCCACAGGAATGAGAAGTACCAGCAGACAAAGCAGACATGAGATTGTTCTTCATCCACCAGTTCCAAAATCTGCGCTGCACTAGCCCTGAGGGAAGAGCTCTGTGCGTGCAGAAAACGCAGAATTTTGGTGGTGCAATCCAGAGCTTGGAAAGGGCCCAGGCACCAATCCTTGATCCCACGGGGCAGATCCATCCTCACCCACCCACAGTTCCTGCTGTGCACGCTCTCACTCCGTGGGTTTTGGGCAAGGAAGGGAGGATGAGCACATTTTCAGCTGGATCCCTCTCCCCGTTGCCATGGGGAGACAGGAGCATCCTCCCTCCCCGAGCACAGTGGGAGCTGCTGCTGGCCATGCCCACATTCTGGGTTTAAAGGCTGTGCTGCAGGTGCAGTTTGTTTTCAGGGCAGGGCAGGGGGTCAGCACTGTGCTGAGCAGCACTGCCCACACTCCAGAGCTGCTGGGGCATCTCAGCTCTGCACCTGGACACCACTGTGAGCTGGCAAAGACATCCTACACCTGCTGTGCACCTGCTGGCAAGGTGGTTCTTCTGCTTAACACAAATACTATTATTATTTCATATTTTTATTCCTTTTCCTGAGACAAATTCTCTCTTTTTTTTTTTTATTTTTTTAATTTTAAACTTCAAGCAAAATCCATTCTGCCATTTTGAAGTCAGATGGGTGAAAATGAGCCAACTTTAAATCAGAGTTGCCAACTGGTTTAATTTAATTTGGTGAATTAATCATGAGCCTAGTTCTAAGTCCTTCTTCAAAAAAAAAAAACCAAAACACAACAACATGTTCTTAGATTCATGGGAATACATCCAGGGCTGTGTTTGCATTTAAAAACAAGAAGTAAGTTTCTGTCATGGAGACAAACTCTCATAAATGCGACTGCTGGAGCCTGCTACCAGAAGATAAATTAAAATAATCTGACATTAAATGCTTATTACTGAGGTAGTAGGTTTCAAGTCAAAAACAAGGTTTTTGAGAAGCAGAAAGGCAAATAACTCATGATTACTGAATATTTGTGTCTAACAGTTTTCTGTACCCAGTCCAAAACCTCCTGAGGTCCCTTTCCCTGCAACATAAATCTAAGTGTCCACCCCCAAATCCCCACAGGAGAATGTGACTGTGTTCTCTTGGACTCTCTCACCACAGCTTTGCTGGGCAAAGGAAAAGGTGAAATGAATGCAGTGCAGGCAAGAGTGGCACAGAAGTACAGGGCTGCTCATTTTTACATTTTTGTTGGATAAAGTTTCCACCTGGCTTCACGTTATGAAACAGCAATGATGATTCACATTCCTGGAGCACGTGAATGCCTCAGGATGGGCATGAGCAGAGCAAGAGTGACCACCCAAGGATGGTATAAACAGAGGAAAAACAGAAATGTGGAGTTCAGCTCTGCAGATGCCCCGGTGCAGATCCTGTTCCACTGGAGCATGGCAGAATCTGAACATTTGTGCTCTCGGTGGGGAAGGTACCCAGAGTCCTGCTGGAAGGAAGAGTTACCTGCTCTGGTAACAGTTCAAAAAGAGGAAATAGGATTGTCATCCCAAGGAGACAACATCATTTACTGTCCACGTGCAGTAGTGGCAAGCACTGGATTCCTTGGAGGCAGGAGAAGGTGTTTGCTGGCAAATTAGGGAGAAGCTCCCATAACAACCCATAATTACAATGTCTGGTAGATGCTGCTGTGCACTTTAGGTCACCCTAATTGTATGAAAAGGATGTCCACAGGAGGGTGTCAGGAAGGATAATGGATTTAACCTTTAAACTTTAGAAATTCTTCTCTGTGAGGGTGGTGAGGCTCTGGCACAGGGTGCCCAGAGAAGATGAGGCTGCCTCTGAATCCCTGGGAGTGTCCCAGGCCAGGCTGGAAGGGGCTTGGAGCAGCCTAGGAGAGTGGAAGGTGTCCCTGCCCATGGCAGGGGGTAGAACAAGATGGTCCCTTCAAACATAAACCATCCTGGGATTCTATGATCAAACAGAAGAGAATATCTCACCATCACCTCACCTCCCTACACATTTGCACACACATTGTCCTGCTTGCCACTACACAAAGTTCCCAGTTCATGTTGAGGTACTGGGGTATTGAAAAGCATCCTGAGAGACCTTAGAGAATGTCTTACAGAAGAGGATCAGGAAAAGTAGATCAGCACTTTATCATCATTCCTAATGGCAAGGAGGGGATTGATGTGTAGACAGGCAAAAGGAGGATGAAATTCTCACCACTGAGGGAGTCTTTTGCAATTTCCCCTCAAACCTGTGCCTGGTACCTTTTCTTAAAGAAGGTCATTCACAAGAAAACCCCCTTCCATATGCAGCTCCCTCCAGAGCTTAGATGTTCTTGTATGGCTTATAAATCACAGAGGCAGCTGCTCCCATCAGCATTTTTCTTCTCTCTTGAAGTACTAACAGCCCCAGCAGCTGCTGAGTCTGAAGGTAATTTCACAAATTAACCTGAGAGTAGCCCACAGTCCCAGGACAGCAACCCCACCTGCATCATGCATCTTCCTGAGAGGGACAGAGCTTGCAGCATCAGCACTTCTGTAAGCTTTCCAGGAGGATGGGAAAGTCTTAGGAGGGGAAACCTCAGCTGGAGAAGTGTTTCAGCGAGAAGGCAAACAGAGAAGGCAGGATGGATGCGTTGTACAAAGGCAAAGTACAGAGGAGAAATAAAAATGAGAGGGGAAAAAGGCTCCTAAGAGCATGAATGGAATGAAGGACGTGCAGAGTTATCAGCTATAGTTAGAAAATAAATAAATAGAAGTAAGACTGGAGCTGGAAGAACCTGGTACCAGTGGCAGCCAACCAGGTCGCAGGAGCCAGAGTCCTTGGTAGGTTGAACACTTTTGTTTTGTTGAATGTTCTGTCAATTTTTTCAATACCACCGTGTACTCACACCCCAAACTTGTCCATGGAGATTTGTCTTTGCTCTTTTGTGTCCCTGGGGTGTGAAAGCTTCTTGTGAACTCAGCCCCAGCTCTCCCCACTTCAGCAGCAGGGGCTGAGCCGTGAGCTCATTCCTGTGAGGCAAACATGTTCCATGGTACCCAGAATTTCAGAGCTCAGGTTTGCACAGGGTCATATGGAAGCTGGTGAGCTCTGTTGCCTTCTTGCTCAGGAGCTGGTGGAAAATGGGACTTTGTTAAATGCCCTGCATGACTCCTGCAGGCACTGCAGCTTTGGGGCCAGGGTCTGGAATGGCAGGCAAAGGCATTTGCTAATGGAGATGAATGAATGGTGAGCTCCAGTAATGGATTTGGGTTTCTTTCCCTAGAAATCCATTGCCTACACTGGGATTTCTATCTACCCTTTCAGGCTGATTAATTAAATGATTTATTGCAGTAAATACAGAGCAAGAGAGTAGGAAGGGGACTGAAACAAGCAGAGTGGGCTCCCTTCAATGGCCAGAGGATGCCAGATTTCCTCACCCCAGCTGTGCCCAGGGGACTCCTGTCCTCCTGCTTGATCAGCAGCTGGGGGATCAATATTGCCAAGTGTCTGGGTGCCAGCTCTTTGTCGATAATAGCTCTTTTTGGAGGCCTTGGCAGAAAGGCTTGAGGAGCTGTCCCCTGGATGTGGTGACTTTGTAGTGCATGTAGTGAAAGTGTGTATGGCTGCATGAGCTGTGCTGGTCTGGGGAGGGAGAAATCTGAGCAGGAAATCTGCCTTTTCCTGAGCACCCTGCACATAGCAGGGAGAAGGGGAGAGCTGTGCAGGTGCTCTCCTTTCCTCCTCCATCAGCAAGTTCCTTTGGCCAGTACCTTTTCCATAAGGTGCAGGGATGATGTGCAAGGTGCAAGGTGCATGATATTCCCATGGTGAGGAATTTCCCTGAACACGGCCAAAAAGGCCCTGAAGGCAGCCAGTGGAATAGCAGAGGGGGTATGGAGCCTGTCTGCCTCCTACCATTTCCCAGTCCTTTCCTAGGCACAGGGTCAAACCCTGTCCCTGCTTGCCTCTGAGGATGCAGCCCCTGCCTCCTGTGACCATCCTGTCACTCGTGGAGACTGGAGAGCCATGGAAATGGGAGGGATGGAGCAGCCTGCTGTGCCCTGCCCACCCCAGAGATGTGGGACCTGCTGCTTCCAGCCCCTGGGGGCAGAGGAGGGAGCTGAGTGTGACTGCAGAGCCTGTGGTGGCATCAGGATTTTTCCTTCCGTCCCACTTCTGTGAGGCTACTTAGTTTCTTCATTTCTTTTCTTCCTATGGGGCTAAAAAAAGAATTAAGCCTTCTGTATGAAATATCTGATTCAGTGTAAATCCATACACTCCTCATCTCCCACCCTTCTGTGAGAATTGCTTCTTCACTTTGACTAACAAAAAATAGAGTGTTTGCGTGAGCACAGCCCTACTTACAGGAGGAAATGAAAGTTCAAACACAAGTTTGGGGCTTTGATATCCTTGAACACCTTGTCCTAAACCAAAAGAGTTCCAGATATCCCACATCCAGAAATGGGATGTGTTTGAAGTGTGTGTCTGACTATGCCAGGCCTCTTCCAGAGGGTGTTGAGCACCTGCAGGATGGGAAGTGGCGGACTCAAGGTGACATTGGGCATCCCTTGTCCTCCTGAGGAGCAAGGAGAAGGAACCTGCTTCTCCCTCAGCTGCAGCATCAACAGGGATGTGTGCTAGGGGAGAGCAAAGCCCTCACATCCACTTGTACTTTTGCTTCCAAGAATTGTTCTTTGGTAAGGAGCACTTTGATTAAAAGGAACTCATTTACAAAGCAACAATAAGCAAAGAAAATCCTTGTGTGAGCTCTCTACAACAGCCACAGCACCTCATCGCTTCTGAGCTCTAAAGACCAACTTGACATTTCCTTCCTGTGAGGAAGCAGCAGGGACAATGGGCACCAGAGAGGTCATCAAACCCTCAGTCCTCTGCCTCCTCCAACAGCCTGCTCCTCCTGTGCAGGCTCAAAGCAACATTTTGGGGTCCCAGGCATTCTGCCCCTCAGATCCCACTTCAGGAGGAGTTTCCTGTGTAATGTCACATCAGACTTACACCTCCTGCCTGCTTCTCTGCTGTTTCATTTAATAAATGTGTTCCAGGGCTCTGTGCTGGCCTCACACAGTCTTCACAGCTCTTTTTCTTCCCAGTGCCTGTCCCAGCTTTCTCAGCCAGGACCTCCAGAAAGAACTGCCAGTCTCACAATTAGAGGTTCACACCTTGGTCCTGCTCCTATGTGTGATGTCCCTGACAGCTTGTTGGCCGGGGAATTTGTGGATGCCACATCCCTGGAAGTGCTCACAGCCACGTTGGATGGGGCTCTGAGCAATCTGATCTGGTGAAAGAGTCACTGCTTTCCCAGGGGTTTAAAGGTGGCATTATATTGTGTGGGAAGAGTGGACTCACCGTCTCAGATCTAACACTGTGTCCACACTGAGTGCTGGAAAGAGAAGCCTCTTTTGGGGACAGCTGCTTCTTGAGAATCTTCTCTCTTGGTGCAGCTCCACACATCTGCACCTGGAGCTCAGTCCCCAGGAAGTTTGGTTTTGTGGCTTGGTTTGGGTCTGTTGTGCCCCAAGCTGAGGCTCTGCAGTGTGTCCTGCTTTTCACAAAGGACTGAGAGCTCTTCTTGGGTCCATGTAGTTCCTTTCTCTTTTAATTTTTTCCTAATTAATTTTCACAGTAAGGGGATCGGAGGCAGAATTGCAAGAGAAGAAGTTCTATTAGAGGAAAGGAAAAAATTTCCATAGTGAAGGCAGTCAGCCAGCAAACCACAGGCCCAGGTCAGCAGTGGGATGTCTCTAATTGGAGATACTCATTATCTGACATAACAGGCCTGAAGACCTAAGTTAGCTTCAAAGATGGTCAGAGCTTCAGTGTTGGGGATGCCCCTGGCACCCAAGGATGGGGTCCAGACCAGGGGAAAGAGCTCAGACGTGCAGATGTGGCTCTGGCACAGGATTCAGTGAAGCAAACTGATTTGGGTGGACGAGAGTAAAAATAAAGCCCTGCCTTTATCAGTGGGGCTGTGTCCAGAGGCCAGGAATTAAACCAGAAACACACACAAGGTTGGGATGGGGAGTTATTTAATCAGCTGGAATTAGCTGTGGGGTTTGTCACTTCAGCTTTTTGTGTTTGCACTGATCACAATTAAAATGCAAAGTTCTGACTGTTTAAGTACTCCGTGCTAATTGAGGGATCAGTGGGCTGTCTTCTCCCTTTCTCTCCCAATTTATTTTATGGCTTTGTTTCCAGTGCAGAAGGTGTGGCAATCCCAGGGATTTGAAATGAGGGAGAGAGGTGGGAAACACCAAATAAAACCTGTGTGGGTAATTCTTCCAAAGCTGGAGAGGGAGGGAAGCAGGGGTCTTCCCTGCATAGGGAACAAACCTTTGCAAAGGGATATGATAATCCCACTTTCCTCTCCCCTGGTTACTTTTGGTCCAACAGCTGTGGGGATTAATTGAATGAGCTGGTTGGTCAAGAGTTTGCTTGTTTTTGCAGCTTGTTTTCGTGTGGTGAAAGAATTGCCACTCAGAGCAGCCCTTTCCTTCAGCAGCGGGTGCTTTTCCAGGGAGAGGATGGTTTTTGGAGAGGGCAGCTGAAGGACTCTCACAGCAGCTTTCTGCACACCCCCATGCCAGCAGCTGCAGGGTTTGCAGTCCCAAGGCAGATGTGGGCAGCAATTATCACACCCACGTAACTACCCCCATCAGCAGGATGCTTCTTGTGCCTGGAAAGGGAAAATCCCACTTGGATTTCTGGAGAGAACAGTGAAAGGGAACAATCTAAGGCTTCCAACATGCAAAACATCAGAATGTGGATTTCTTCATGCACAAATAGTGTTTGGAGAAGAGTCTTGAGCATGGTGGTGGGGCCAGGCTGCAATTCCAGCCAGAGTATTCCTGCTCCTGGTGCCAGCTCTTTGTCAGCACCCAGCAGGGAGCAGCTCAAGGGTAGGGTCAGGATTCGGGGGCAATGAGGCAACAGCACCACAAAAAGAAAAGCATCGACTGCCACAATGAGCAAATGTTGCTGTTCCCACCCAAATTTACACTGTCAGCTCTGCTTCACAGAGAGCTGTGGTCAGCAGTGATGGGCAGCTGGGCAGAATCACTTCCATCTGCTGAAATCATCTTTTAAGCAGCTGAATGTTGCTTGTGCTTGTGCCTAGCCCAGGCTGTTGACAAGGTGATGTGTTACTCCTTCCTTTTTGATGGAGAGCTCGGGCCCAGGGCACAGCTGGAATCATCCAGGTGATGCCAGCAGGGAGCAGAGCTGGCAAAAACCTGGATAATCGTGTCAGAGGGGTTTGCAGAGCACAGGGAGGGCCAGACAGGTGGGAGCCAGGGAGGCAGAGAGTCACAGGGGGGAAAAAGGATCCAGAAAGCCCCTCCTGAGGGAAGTGTGACAGCAATTCCCTGCAAGCTCCATGGCAGGAGCTGGAGGACTGTTGGAACCCTGAAGCCTGGGAGTTTTGAACTCTCTGTGCTTTCTCTTCTGATCTTCTTCTTCTTCTGAACTCTTCTGACACTGACCCCCAAAAGAACATTTCTTTTGACTTGAGGCCTTGGAGAAGGAGTGATTTGGGTGATGGAGTTGGAATCACTGGTGTGGAGTTTGAATAGAAGTGTGTAATATCACATGGTGAAGGGTTTGGAATTTGGGGTTTTAGGTATGGGACAAGATGGAACTTCTTAAATTGTCTCTTTCTTCCTTCTTGTTCCTTCTTCTTCATTATTTCAGGTAGTAGCTTTTGGTTGGATAGAAAATCCCACAGGGCAAGTCATGGGTGTTTGGTTATTGGCTCAAAAGTATAAATAATATAGATGTTAGCTTTTAATTGGATAGTTAGGCTTTAAAAGACCTTGTAACTAGCTAGATACACTTCCATGTTCTCACTTTTGGCTTGATAGCTAGAAGTGCTCTGTACTTTAGATAAGATTTAATAAACAACCACGTCCGAACAAGAAATGCATCTCTCAAGCATTCAATCCTGACTCTGAGTAAAGGCAGAAGAAAAAAGCAAACCACTTCCAGAGGAGGGCAGGCATCCCACAGCTCCTCACCAGGAAGCAGCTGCAGCACTTCAATTAAACAAAAACTCGGTCTGTCCATCCTGAATTCCCCCTTCCCAGGACAGCCTGCCAGGGTGCTGCAGGGCTGGGGGGTGACAGGGAGGTGTCCACCTCCATCTGGGGACCAGGGATGGCTCTGGGAGGGCTGAGAGGAGCTGAACCCTTCCCCAGAGACACAGAGGAGAGTGAGTGAAGGGTGAGCTGCCTCCACCATGGCCAGGGCATGCAGGAGCCTCTAATGAACCTTCTTGAGAGGAATGTTGGATTTGTCTTTACAAACAGGCTGTGGGTCTGCTGGTAGATAAGACTAGCACTGAAAGATAAAAGAAACAATGGGATGGATTCCACTGATTAACGAATGGAAAAAGATATTTGCCTTTACAAACTGTAGGTTTGGTGATAAATGAAATTGGATATTGAAAGATGAAAGAAGCAATGGGGAAAAACCATTCATTCTATAAGAATTAAAAATTAAAAGGGAGGTTATCCCAGGAAGTCTGGACCTCTCACGTACCTCAGCCCATGGGGAAAGAGAGAGGGAAATTAGGATTAAAAGGAGGCTGCGTCCTCCAAAAATTTGACAGATTCCAGGGGAATGCCCCATGGCCTCTCCCTTTATTCGAATAAAGTAAAAGCACTCCTCTGTCTCCTTTTTGGACCTAAACCTCTGGTGTTTGTGGATTAATTTTCCTGACATTCTCGTGCCCAGCCAAGCAGGTCAGGAGAGCAGCCCCATCCCTGGGGAAGGGGAGGGGTCCCAGGGGCTCTGCCCCAGAGCAGCTCCTGATGCAGCTCCAGTGGTCCTCAGAGATGGGCAGCTATGTGTGAAATGTGTCCGACTTTTGTGTTTGTTTTTTGGGTTTTTTTTCCATGAATTCAGCAGGATTTCCCACCAGAAAGAGGGGAAGGAGAAAGGAAAATATCTTCTGGTCCTAGTGGGGAGTGCAGGGAGGTGGAGTTGAGGAGGGAGAGGGGAAGGGGGGCAGTTGAGGAAGCCTGTAGGTGTTGGGGCAGAGGTGCTGGGATGGTTTATCCCATGTTGGGCAGCCCCAGCACTGCCTGTTGTTGGGATGGTTTATCCCCACCCATTGCCTGTGCTTCTCCCAGTTCCCCCACAGACAGAGCTTCCCTCACACGTGGGACACAGGAGCTCATCCCCCCAAATCCTGAGCCCAGGGGGAGCTGTGGCAGGGGTTGGCTCTGTGAGTGAGGCTCCCCTGGGACAGCACAAGGACCATTCCCAGAGCCAGGTCCAGGTGTGTCTCTCCCCATTCCCCCTCCTTGGCTGGGCTCTGTCAGCACAGCCCACGTGAGCTGGGGACAGTGGTGGGTATCCATGATAGGATTTCAGCTTTTGTTTTTCTCATCTATTTGTAATCCTGCAATTCTTTAGTGTATAACTCTGAACTCCATACCCGGTGTGAGCTGCTGCTTTCCCATTTGGTCAGACACAACAATTCCTCTCTCCAGGCCTGGGAATCAAGGACATCTCACTGTCTCTCACTGCCCTGAGAAATGTAAACAAAAGTGAGCTGGGAGAGCAAACTAGGGGTAAATTACTTCATTACCTGAAGCTGTAATTGGAAGATTAACCCCTAATATGCAAATAGGCCAAACTTATAAAAATATTAAAACCTGTGACCCGTGGTCCATTTTTGGGTGTAGCCCCTGGGGGGCTTTGTCTGCTCTAAAGGTCCCTGAAGGCCCTTCAATAAATATAACCACTTTTTATTCTCTTAATTCTGTCTGGCCTCTGTTTCTAGGTAGTCCTGAAAAGGCATCACCCACATACCTCACACTGAACCCAGTCCCAGCTCTCTCTTTGCTGCTGCAGACCCTAATTCAGCCTTGGGGGCAGGCTGGGTGAGCCTGGGCTTTCTGTTGCTCCACAAGCTTCCCAAAGAGCTGGGAATCTTAAACAAAAGCCAGAGTTTGATATCTGAGTCCTTGAAGCACTTTTCCCTCTCTGAGAAGCCCAAAAGCCACCTCCAGTGCTGCTGAAGGTGTGACCTGAGCTGCAGGGCTGGTCCCCAGGTGCTCCTGAGAACACCTGCCCAGGTGTGCAGCAATTGGGAGCAGCAATTCCCACTGGGGTGGGGGTCTCAGCTGGAGTTCCCTGGCCTGGCTCCCTTTGGGGGTGCAGATGTGTTTGGGGTGTTGCTGCCAAAATCTGTGGGAAGAACTGGAGCAAGAAACCACGTTCAGTGTGGTGTGGAGGAGAGATTACAACACACACAGCTCTCACTTTCCTGTAGTCTGCAGAGCAGGAGGGAGATATTTAATGCAAATGTGCTTGGACTGGCAGGGAAGGAATTTTTTTTGTAACATCTCAATTCCAAGTGCTGTAAAACGAAGTGCTGCTGAGGGAAACTCTAAACTAAAGGGCCTGAGGGTCTCCAACCTGTCTTCCTGAAGGAAAACTCAGAGGCAGAGAGAAGGCAGTGCTTGCCTAAAAGCCCTAGATTTTTATTTTTCCCCACTTCAAGCACCCAAATGGAAGCACAGAAGGAAGGCTTAGCAGCATTATCACATCACCTGCTTGAAAAGAGCCATGGGTGGCAAAGGGGCTTTGCAGAAACCACAGGGAGAGTCAGGGCCAAACCCAGTGCTAGGATCAGCCCAGACTCTGTGAATTGTGTGTGAATAATGTGGGAAGGCAGGAGGATAGAACTAGGATGAGGAGGAGACACTGGGGGCACTCTCCTGGTCTAGAGCAATGCACAACTGGGATGTTTGCCTGAATGTGCCCAAGCTCTGGAGCACCAAGCACCTAAAAGTGCTTGTGAGGGAAAACCTGGTGTGCCCCCTCCTAAAGGAGCTGATACCTTATCCAGTCTGATAAAATCCCAGCTTGCACAAAAGCAGAGAAAATTGCATTCAGAGATGACACATTTTGCCAAGTAGGAAGGATCATTTATGGCTGCTTTCCTAAGTGAAGGAAGGAGAAGAGAAGGAGCCACTGGCCCCAAAAAGAAGGTGAAGCTGGAACTCAGAGACTCAGAGACTCAGATGCAGAGACCACAGCAGGCTGATGAGACTTCTCCTTATGCAGGCTGATCCTTACCCTAAAAATAATTGGGGCAGAAGGATGGGGTTGGCCTCTTTTATCTCACTGCCATCCAGTGAAACCTTCAAACTGAGCCACCAGCACTGGGTTGTGCTTGGAAAGAACTCGGGAGCATCCCTGGGAGCCAAACAGTGCCTCTGTTATTGGACTCTGTTATTCCTGGCACCGAGATGTTTCTGCAGCCAGGAGGTAAAAGAGCTGCTCACAGCAAAGGTTTGTGCTCTTGTTCTCCCAACAAAGGCGTTTAAATGGAAGCAGAATTCCGAGCAGAGCTGGTAATAGCTGTGCTATTTTCATCCCTCCGTGTCTCCCTCGCCTCAGCACTGATGTCAGAGGCAGCCCAGGCAGGAAAGACCCAGGGCAGGGCTCTGGGAGCTGGCAGTGCCACGGGAGGGGACAGCCCTGTCACTGCTCCGTGGCTCTGCTCCCCTGGGTTGGGGCACCGAGGCATCCCCAGCCGAGCATCATCCACGGGCAGGAAGTTTCCTCCTGCAGGAACAAATCCCAAACCCGCAGAAGCCTCGATAAATAAATAAACGAGGTTCCATGCTCCGCTCCCAGATGCCGCTGCGGAAATCCAGAATAAGTTCAGTGGATGAATTCCAAATGGACCAGTGTCAGGGAGAGACGGATTTAGCCTGAATGACAGAGCAGGGAAATAAGATGCTTTTTGCTCACTGCATTGAACCATAAACATAATTTCCCTTTTGAAGTTTTTTGAGCAATCCTCTGGAATGTAACAAAAGGGAGCTTTTTGTAACAAAAAAAAGTAAAAAAAAAAAAAAGCCTCAGCATCATTCCTTTCTTTAGCTGCCCTTTGCTTGTTGTCCCAGCAGCAGCATCACCTGTGAATGAGGGGCAGAGGAGCACACCTTTGGGATTGTTGGAGCCCAGCATGTCCCAGATGGGCTCTCTGACATCAGGGATGTCTGACATGGAGCAGGGAACAGCAAGCTGAGAGCCCTACTCTGACCCACTCCCTTCTGCCCAAACTTGAACCCCGTCTCTGGGACTACTTTGCTCTTCTTTGCCATGAGTTAGGGCAAAGCTCTCCTTGATCTTTGCATGAAGCACATGAAAATTGTAAGAAAGATGAGGTAATGTGGTTTTTCTTCTTCACCTTTTTGTTTTTCCTTGTAATGTGCCTCATTCTGCTTCCAAGTTGATTTTTTTGAGCTCAGTTATATTTTTCCTTGTCCACCCCAAAATATAGCAGAAGGTTGTATAAAAGAATAAACAGATAGCCCTAAATGAAAGCCTGCAAGCAACACAAAAAAAACAAAAGCAAAAAAGCAAAAGAGTGTCTTTGTAACCAAATTGATGTCAGCATCTGTGGAGATGAAATATTTAGCCCAGGATTCAGTGCTTATCCTCCTGGTGTCAGCTCTAATCCAAGCTGCCACTTCAGAAAATGAGCAAACAAACAAAAAACAGCCCAACCTTTTCCTTTTCCTTACCATGCTGGTTTCAGAGCTGTAAATCTGGAGCTCAGAATTCACCCCAGTGAGTTTCTGTGCACAGATTGTTCAGGGGAACTCAGCTCCTGCAGCTCAGCTCAGCCTTTCCTCCCTTCCCTCCCTGCCCCCATTCCCTGTCCATGGGGATGTGCTCATCCTGATCCCAAATGCTGACAGCACCCCAGAGGGATGCCAGCAGCTCTGGGGGCATTGAGGATTTTAAATTATTTTGTTATTTATTTAAATTATTTTGTTATTTTCTCTTGTTCCAGCTCTCTCTGCTCTGCTGGGCACTTGTGCCTCTCCAAACCCATGCCAAGCTCCAGGCCAGGTGTCCTTAACACAAAAATCCACCTTGTAAAAACTCTTTAAACTGACCTTTCAACAACTCCTAAGGAGATTCTGTTTGGGGATTTGGGTTTGGATTATTTCTGGAAGCAGGAACAACAAAAACTCAAATAATATTTTTAGCCTTGGACACCCCAGGAGCACCAACAAATCCAAAAATATTCCTGAAAAGCAAGACAGCAGGGGTCTGTTTTAACCATAAATGCCACAAAAATAGTAACCCCAGGAGAAGCCTTTTCTCCTTTTTTCAGTGCTGAAAGCAAATACTTTTTCAGCCAAGATAGAAATTGATGTAACAGATTTGACCTTTCTTGCTGTCAGCTGTCAACCCAGCACCACCACCATATTCACCATGTCCTCAAGTGCCACATCCACGTAATTTTTTAACTCTTCCAAGGGTGGTGACTCCACCACTGCCCTGGGCAACCTGTTCCAGTGGTTTACAACCCTTCCAGTTAAAGAATTTTCCTTAATATCTGATCTAATCCTGCCCTGGCACAACTTGAGGCTGTTTTCTCGTGTGTTGTCATTTGCTACCTAGGAGAAGAGACTGATGTCCCCCTTCCTGCCACCTTCTTTCAGGGAGTTTAGAGAGAAATAATGTGTTTTTCCTCCAGCTGAGGGTCTGGCACTGATTATTGGTATTTCAGGGACTGATGGTTTGATCTTTCCCTTGTTTCCAGAGTAAGCTGCACTCCTCACCTGGAGTCTGGAGTCTTCACCTTGATGCCTTGAGTTTTAGCTTTCCTATTTCTCAGAATCTCTGCTGCTTAGTGAAATATGAACTGACACCTAATATGAAATTTCATATTAGGTGTTAGCAAGGTCTCTTCACAGGGTAGTTGGACAAAACAATTCCTTTCTACCTAGAGAATCAAGGACAACTGGTACCCAAAAAGCAGAAACAACAGTGAGGGAAAGGGGGCAAGCCAGGGGGCTGAGACTCCATAGCCTGGGGCTGTGCTTGGACAATTGACCCCAATATGGAGATGAACCAAAACTTATAAAAGTGTAAAAACTCGTGACCAGGATCCATCTTGGATTTGATTTGGGTACAGCCCCAGCCAGGCTCTTGCACTGCCCAAGGTGTATCCTTTCAATAAATACCAATTTTATTCCTTTTACTCTGCCTAGTCTCTGTTCCAGGTCAGCCTTTCCAGGCAACAACCTCAATGCAAACAGGCCAGTTGTCACTTCAGGAGAGTTTGGGACTCCCTGGAGAGCTGCCAGCTGTCCCTTGTCCCTCTGCACGAGGCTGAAGCTGGGATCCAGTGCTGTGGTTGCTTTTAATGACCACAGCAATGTTCTCAGAGCAGAGCAGCCTGCATGTTTTTAAAGCAGCAAAATTAAGCTCTCCCCATCTCCAGCCAAAAATGAAAAGTACAGCAAGGTTGGAGGGGAGATGGCCCAGCTGGGTGTCCTGCCTGCCTTCAGCAGAGCCAGGAGCTGGCTGTCTTTAAAGGAGTTTCCTCCCCAGTCTGCCCAGTCCTGTCCCTCAAGGATGGGGAAGGAAGGCGAGCAGGGGACAAGGGGGGCACTGGCAGTCGATCTTTTGACCTCAAAACTGAGGTCAGTCAATCTTCATCAATCTTATTTCCATAAATTTATGTCCACTTGTAGCTCAAAATACTTGGCATTTAAATGATCAGCAGCGAACCAAAACACAAAATTTAGCAGGGCAAGGTTTCAGCAGCTCAAATATTTTTCTTCGCTCTGTTCCAAGGCTTCTTTTTCCAGCTGAAAATGTCTTCCTCTTTTGGGCTGAAAAAAAAATGCATATGAAACGTGGAAACCACACCTGAACTGGAAAAACATTTCCCTCTGCTTTTGAATGGCTCTGTTCCCAGGCTGCCAGCCACCCACCCAGCTCTTTGCAGTCCCTTTGGGCACGAGCAGTCTGCCAGCAGCTCATTTCTGCATTCCCAGCACTGCAAGATGCTGCTGCTGTTCCCACCAAGACCTGATCTCCCAGTGGGATGCCCCAAGAAGCTCCTTTCTGATAAGGCACTGCTGGCTGGAGGGCAGGAAGGCTCTGCAGAGGGATCTGGGCATGCTGGGTCCATGGACTGAGGCCAATTGTGTGAGGGTCAGCCAGGTCCTGCCCTCAGGTCACAACAACCCCTGCAGCTCCAGGCTGGGGCAGAGGGGCTGGAAAGTGCCTGGTGGGAAAGGCCCTGGGGGTGCTGGTCAACAGCAGCTGAGCATGAGCCAGCTGTGCCCAGGTGGGCAAGAGGCCAATGGCACCTGGCCTGTCCCAGCCATGGTGTGGCCAGCAGGACCAGGACAGGGACTGTCCCCCTGACTGGGCACTGGTGAGGCCACTCTTCAGGTGCTGGGGTCAGTTTGGGACACTGAGGGGCTGGAACATCACTTTAGCCACCCAGCAGAGCACACAAGGAGTGCTTCCCTCGAGTCTGAAAGGAAAAAGATTCAGTCAGGACCTGTGTCCTGTGTCCTGCTGACCAAGGAGTGACACAGAGCAGCCATTCTCTGTCCTGGGGCTGGCTGAGGAGCCCTGACACTGCCAATGCTGTCCCTCAGGAGCAGGAGGAGGTGCTTCAGATGCTGAAAGTTGGCACAAGGGGTGCACCAGAAGAGGCTTTGTGCAGGTGTCTGTCTTGGTTGTAACTCTGTGTTACCTGGCTGTGTTACATAAAAGTGATGCAGTTTTCTGTGCAGACAAAGCCTTTCCTGGCTAGAAATGGTAGATGAGAGATGCAGGTTTGGGAAAGCACCAGGGACAGGAAGGGGAGGGTTGGGATCTCTGACTCAGCCCTCGTCACTCTGGGAATTTCAGCAGCTGCACAAAGCTCCTGAACCTTGTGGAGCAGTGACTTATAACTCCCCACAGCCACCACGACAATTCCCAGCTGAAGCTGCAGCAAATGTGCTGTTCTGAGCCCTGGGCATCCCCCTCTCCCCTGGGATGTGTTACTCTTAATCCCAGCCTCAGCTGCTCCTCCCCATCCTCCTCGAGGAAAGCACAGAGTTTCTTCTGCTTTCCTTGCAGAGCAGAAGGTGAAGCCCACCTTAGACTGAGCACTGGTCCAGCTGGACACCAGGAAGGCAGTCCTGGATAAGCCTATCCCTGTATTTCTGCCTCCTGTTGACAGCAAGGATTGTGTAAGTTTTGGGGCCAGAGGAAACAGCTGAATGTGTCACTGTGCAGAGCAAAGCACCCCCACATGGCTGCACCAGTTACCTGAACTTGCATCTTATTCACATGAACAGTGCCACCATGGGTGCTCTCAGTTTGGGTTAAAAAGTATTTATTTTGGAGTTATGTGAGTTAATTGTGGTGTTTTCCTCATTCTAATTCAACAAAGGGAATTGCAGAATCCTCGTGGTATTTGCCTGTGTCTGATGAAATGCACTTAAAACCCTGAGTTTAAATCACTTGTTGATTTTTTGGGGGGGCATTGGTTTAATTATATTGGTTTAGAAATAAAGGTCTTCAGCATGCTGGATGCTCCTGTGAAAAAGCTATTCCTTGTCTAGTTATTTCACTAGAATTATGCTGGTACAAACACTCCACTGAGAATATAGGAAAAAAGAACAGGAAACGACCAAGAGAGAAGTAACCTAGACCAAATCAAGCAATCATCTACTCAAACCCCTCCAGAATGTATGAATCTGTTTTTATTATTTGTATTTGTATTATTTATATTGTTTATATGAATGCACTTGTCCTGCTGGGCAAGAGTGGGGAGGCCCTGGCACAGGGTGCCCAGAGAAGCTGTGGCTGCCCCATCCTTGGAAGTGTCCCAGGCCAGGCTGGATAGGGCTTGGAGCAACCTGGGGTAGTGGAAGGCATCCCTGACCATGGCTTCCAACCCAGAACTTGCTGTCTGGTTCTCTGAAGTCAGCCCAAAGCTGCACAGGGGTGTCCAAAGCAGCTTTGGGAAACTGCAGTGTGATCCTCACCTGGTCTCCCCATCTGGGGTGCAACCCCCAGAGAACACCATGAGCAAATTCCAGGGGTCTTTTTGGATCCTGGCTTCAGCACTGACCAAAGCTCAGAACCTTAGACATCCATGAACACATTAAGCAGTGGGCATGTGAAGACAGCAAGTTAATTCAGTTGTATTACAGCTGAGGTAGATTTAGATCTCTACAAAGTCTGGCACTGGTTCCTATTTTTCACCCAAAGTGTTCTCTTCAATCTTAAAAATGACTTTGATATGTGCTGAGTACCAGAGAGGCTGTGATCAATTTGTTAGAATGAGTTTATTAAAGAAGAGAGTCCTCAGAAGAAGAAATTGGGAACATGGCACCTGTAATTATCTCTGTCAATTGAGATGGATTCTGAAAACCTGAGCTTCCCCTCTCCAGCTTTGCTGCAGCTCTGATTTTTCACACACACACACTGCAGCTCTGGGCTGTGCTGGCTGATCTGCTTTTCTCCCCTGACCACTGGGAGATTCCTTCCTCTCCCCTCCTCGCCATGCCATATATTAAAAAACCAAATATGCCAAACTGATGAAAATTTTCCTTTTTCAAGTTGACCCAACCTATGTGCAAGTTTGTGTCTAATTTCACAAACAGCTTCAGCCAAATGTATGCAGGGTTTGTTTTGACATCAAGTTGAAATGTTTTGAAATGGTCTTTTTTGAACTTTCAACACTGAAGCAAATTTTGTTTAGCCTAACATTAAAAACCAGAGTAGATGATAAAGGACATTTTTCTTTTCCTGTTGAAGGAACCACTTAGGCCTGACTTAGTTTTGCCAAAGTGGTTGACCCAAATTGCCTCTGCTTTCTTTGGGTTCAGCCACTCACATGAAAAATACTCTGTTCAGGCAGCTGTAATTCACACATCTCTGCTGGTTTCCTGCCTTCTGCCCTGGCTTTTCTCCTGCAAGGTCTGTTGCCTCCTTTCTCCACCCAGTTCCACTAAATCCCCCCTTGTTTTGTGATACAGCCCCCTCTCTCAAGGCTGTTCCTCTGTGGAGGGCCATTTAATTGTTTGGCATAATTCCCTTACTATCCAGCACCACAGCTGTATGCACACATCATAGGAATGAATAATGGATGCTAATAATGCACAATTAATTCACGGTAAGTGTGTGTTACAAAGTCAGCACAGGAGTGGGACCAGCACAGGGGAATTCCCCATCTCCCTCTCCTGAGGAAGGGTTTGGTGAGACCTGAGCACAGAGTGAGCCAAGGTGGCTCTGGGGGAGGAGGAGACCCTGTCCCTGAGCTCTCAGGGCAGAGGGAAGGGCTGGAACAGCAGAGCCAGGAGCTGAGCTACTCCCACATGGCCCTGTGTGAAACTGGGCACGGATCAGTTCATCCCCTACCTCATCCTCATCCTCCCAGGACAAGGCATCACCTCAACACAGCTGTTCTCCAAACTCTACTGCTGCCAGGGAAGGTGCTGGGCAGAGCCTGATCCCTCCTGCTTAATCACATTTGTTCCCTGTGTCCCCATCAGTCAGGCTGGCACTCACACATGACAGCTTTGATCTTCCCAGCCCTGCTGTGGGAAGCCTGGCAGGGCCAGGGCTGCCTGCTGGGGACCATTAAAGCCCACTTGTTACTGTACCTGATGGCTGAGGCTCTTTGCACCGAGTCCAAGAGGCAGGATTAGCCTTGGACAGGAGCAGGAGTGGGCTCCCACAGCCCCAGTTCTTGTGCTGCCTCCCAGGGAGAACCCACACCTCCTCCTCCTCCTCTCTTTTCCACTGAGCACTAGCAAAACCACAGATGGACTCTGGCTGGGACCAGCCAGAGGGATGTGATGGGAAAGGAGTATCCAGAATAAAGCTGCTTCATCTTCCTGAGTGCCACTGGCTGGCCCCAGTTAGCAATTCCTGCCCACGGGAACAGGGGGCAGGAATATCCCTGTGTAGTCCTCAGGCCCTGCTGGTGAGGATGGTGAGGATGGACCCCACAGGGTTCTCCTGTGCTCCCTGCCCAGCAGGCAGAGCCCTGTTCTGTCCCAGGTGGGCTCTGGGCACGGCTGAGACCCCAGTTCTGTGCTCAGCCCTTGCATCCTCGTCACATCTGTGAGAATGAGAGATGCAATACAACACAGATTGTGAGTCATGGCCTGTGAAGGAGCTTGGGCAGGCTCTGACCTCAGCCACAGGCATGGGAGAACCCAGCACCACCAACTTCTGAAGGCAGCAGTGAGAATCTATGTCCCACATCTCGGGAAACCCTGCTCCCAGCCCATTCCCATTGCTGCAGCCAGACTTACAAGGGTCAGGGACTAATAACAGCTTGAAATATCCTCACAACAGCACCACCAGTGCAAGTGCTGAGCAGCCACGCAGAGATGAGTTGCTCAGCAGCTTCTCTGCTCTTGACATTCCCCTGACCCTGCTTTTCACATGTCCCCATTCCCCGTTTGGCTGATGCCAAAGCTCACACACCACTGCAGTGCTGCTGCTCTCCATTGCTGCTCCTTCTGCTCCTCCTTCCCACTTGGCTCCACACTCCTTCCCTTGTCATCACTGACAGTGGAGCAGCTGCTGTCAGCCCAACCCTTACTTGAGGGGAAAAAAGTCTAAATTGCTCCAAGAAGGACTCTTCTGAAGGAAAGGGAGTTCCTTAAACCAGGTCTTCAAACCGGCGAGCCCCGGCATGATGCAAAGGGAGAAAGCACAAGAAATTCCCTTAGGAGGGACCTGACCTCGCGTCAAGCTGAGGATCCCACAGGTCTCCTGTGCCAGCTGCAAGCCCCAGAGATGCTCCCACCCTCCCAGAGCTGGCAGTGCCACCAGCACAGCACGTGCCACCATGGCAAACTGCTCCCTGCCCAGCCCTGGCATGTGCCACCTGCACAACTCCTGCCTCAGTGTGACAGGGGACAGCCCCAGAATGCAGCCCCAGCTTTCCATTCCAAGCAATTCAAGGCATTTAAGCTGTATCAAACACAGGGAGTGTTCATGGTTCTGCACTACATATCAACATGGTAAAATTGCAGAAATGTGTTTGACAAATCCATCAAGTGACATCAGCAGAGAGCCTGGTGTTTCTCCATGCTGTGCAAAGCAGTAGGAGTTTGCCAGAGGCTTTCACCAGAGCTGAGCTGCACCCTGGAAATTCAGCTCTCCACAAAATCATCATCTGCTCACAGCCAAGCACAGGAGCTGTAGGATCTCCATCTTTCTGAAGGGCTGTGCAAGGATCAGTAGAAACTCTGGTTCATTGTATTCCCCTCCTGCAAATTTGGCTTATTTCTTTAATTTCTAGATTTGCCTGCTGCAAACTACCAACAGCCTTTGCTGTTTATCCAGTGACACTCTCAGCGTGGGGGCAGGTTTCTCTCCTTTCACCCTCCCTTCCCCATCTTGTCTACCCAGGGAATCTAGCAGGAGAGGAAAGCCAAGGAAGGGAAAACTAAGCTGGGAACAGAGTGACCACAGTGGCAGCACTACCCTGAGCAGCCAGGGTGCAATCTCACAACATCAAAAAAGGTGAGCCTGTGTCACCATCAGGAAAACGAAGATGTTGCCAGTTAAATCAGAAATAGTTAAGGACAAAGCTAGAAACCATATCAGAGCTGAAGTATAACTCTTAAATTGATGGCTGACAGGGGGGGTCCCAGATGAGGCTGAATAAACTAAAGCCTATTAACAAACACAGAGGCATGAAAAAAGCCCATTCATTTCCCTTTCTGCTGTAGTACATGTCATTTTTCCTTTATCAGACTGTCTGATCATCACACACATTAGTTGTCCTCCCAAGAGAGATCAGTGCTACAGAAAAAGACACAGTACCAAGGGAAAAGCAAGGATGCTGACAGTGCTCCAGGTGGAAAAACCACACAGGTATTTGGGTGAAGCAAGTCCCACTCCCACCCACAAAACACTCCAAGAACCACTCAGTAAGGGGAAGGCTTGGAGGAAATCTGGGAATGAGGAGAATGGAGGTGTCAGGGTCATTCCCAAGCCAGAACATGACTTATGCCACGGAAGAAAGGGGCCAAAGTCACCAGTGGTCACCTGGCTGCCACCATGCCATCATTCCCCTCTGCAGGGGGGTTAGAGCAGCCCCAGCCCTGCAGTTTCTGCAGCATTTTCCTTGCTCTGTCAGGGAAATGAAACAGTGCACAAAGGGTGACAGGCTGGCACCCAAGGACAGAAAGGTCTGCCTGGGGAGAGGGAGGATTCCTTCAGGCAGCTGGGATGGTGCAGCACAGGCAGCCTGGCCTGATACAGGAACCTCAGAGTTCATCTTTCAGCTTCCAGGATAAAGTCAGGAGCTGTTCCAAGCAAATATTTAGGAAAAGAGCAGCCTAATTTATGGAGCTGAGTGAGAGGGTGTGAAGGCCTGACTGGGCATAAAATTAAGCCTCAGTGGTTGCTGTTTCTCCTCCCTGCCAGGTGTCCAAATCTCTGCTTGGACTAAACTGGTTGTGCTGCCTGTCCTGAACTGGCCTGACTGGAAATTTTCCACTGGAGTCTTCCCTGGAGCCAATGTAATCCAGAGTGTGTGGGAATTATGCTGCTCACTTGGAGAAACCTGAGGCCATCTGGCCACAGATGATAGCAGGGCATGTTTTTATAGGAAGTTTATGCAGGAGGAGGGTCATTATCAGAACATCCTGATGCCCTTGACAAGAAAACACTTTCTTTTTCTTCAAGCAGGGCATTGCATGTGGTTCCCTTGCTTGAATCACCTGGGTATCACATTGGATTATATTGTACCCAGATGAATCCACTACATCTACCAATCCATCTGTTAATGTTGAAGAATTCCCAGAATGTGAACATGTCTTCAAGTGTTGATTTAAAGACTTCACATGATCACTCTGGAAATGAAGAGTGCTGCCCTTGGTGCAGCTGTGCTGCTGTTTGTGGAGGGATGTGTGATTTTCTGAGCTGCAGAATCACAGACTGGGTGGGGGAAATGGAGGGTGGATTGTTCCTTAAGGATGGGGTGGCAAAGAGCTTTGACGTCTCATGAATTAGGAACTGTTCCTGCTAGGGCTAGGTCCCAGACCCCACATGATTTTAATCCTGGGAGCAAGCAGCAGGAGGAGCTTTGGTTTATGTCACCTGCAGATCACAGAACCATCCTGGAGTCATTAAGGTTGGAAAATGTCTTTAAGATCATCGTTGGCACCACCACTGTGCTCACCACTAAACCATGTCCCCAGCTGCCACATCCACATGTCCTTTGAGCACTTCCAGGGATGGTGACTCCACCACTTCACTGCTCTGATGTTTGACAATCCTTTCCATGAGGAAATGTTTCCTCATATCCAATCCAATCCAATCCAATCCTCCCCTGACATAACTTGAGGCAATTTCCTCCTTGGAACACTTTGTAGAGGAGCATCAAGTCCTGTAGTGCTGCTATATGAACAATACTCTCTAAACAGGCAGCAACTTCTCCCTGATTTCCTGAAATCCTAAATTTGGAGGGGGAAAAGAGGTGGTACTTGCTTGCTTACCCTCCATTGCTGTGGAGTGCATTATCTCAGAAGAATTGGTGCTCACACAAAACAGAGAGCTCATCACCAGCCCAGCCCAGCCCAGCCCAGCCCAGCCCAGCCCTGCTGGAAGGGGCAAAGCCCAGCAGGACAGGACTGGTTTGGGAGGAGCATTTCAGGCTGGTGGTGGAGTTGGGGGAGAAGTTTTTTGTTGTGTGTTTTGTGGGGTGCTCAGAGGTGTGGTGTCACTGGTTAGAGGTTGGGTGAAGCAGGAGAATTTGGTGTGAAGGGTCTGGAGATGTGGTTCTGCTGCTGAAGATTTGCCCGAGACTCAGGCGAGTGAAAAATTTAACAATGCATTTTGTAAATCATCTGAATTTTGCAATGCCCAATCAAGGTAATATTTTTTTCACAGGTAAGTAAATAATTGCACAGTCCTATTGTTTCTTGTCCTTGCATCTTCGGTATTCTTACATTTCTCCATCCTAAAATTTACTTTCGCTCAGCCTTCTAAAAATTCAATACCTCTTCTATTTCCTACAGAGGAGGAGCAAGGAAAATCAGGTAAGAAAAGCCAAAATAATGAGGGACTTCTGAAACAGGAAAGTTGTCTTTGGCTGTGTCTTAGGTCTGGAGCTCTGAGCTTGGGATGGTTTAATGTTAATTTTCCCCTCTGGTGTTCAGGATGTGTTGCTGAGGGGACACTGAGGGGACACAGAGTAGTACAGCACTGCTGCTGCTGCATTTCCTGATGCTCTGTTGACACTTAATGATTGTTACAATTTCATTTTTTAAAAAAGTAGTTATTTACCAATTTTCTTTCCTGTGGAGCTGCAAATAATAGCAAAATCAATCTAAACCACCTAACACTAAGAAAACAAATAGATTATCCAGATGATCAAATTAAGCTGCTCACAAAACTCATGGTGGTTCTGCTCAGTTGCAGCTGCTGGACTCCAAAATAATTATTGCCAGCAGCCAAATGTGTGGTGGGTTGGGGCTTTGTGGGGGGAAAGTTGGGTTTTCAGTGGGGGCTGTGAGAAGGGAAGTACAAACACCCCACAGAATAGAAAACATGAAGGTAACTGCTGGTATCCCATAGGTTTAATAACATTTGGTATTGGCTTTTTTTTCCTACTCAAAAGAAGCACATAGATAATAGCAGTGATGAGAATCTGCATTTCACCTTGGGAAGAAGCAAAGGCAATTCAGTTTGTGAATGAGGTTGTCTGGCAACAATGTGGAGAATCTCTTTTCTCTGGCTGTGTGGGGCGGCAGGGAACCCACAGAAACCTAGGAAAAAAAAAAACCCAGCATCCTTTAGGAAGGAAAACAAAGGAAAGGTGAGAAAAAGAATCAGAGCTGTTGTGGTGGTGGTGGGGCTTTTGTTGTTGGGTTTTTTTTGCTGGCTGTGTCCCTGGTTGTAGTCATGACACAGTCAGGGTGCTGATAGGATTTTCCTAAATATTTCTGCCTTTAATGAGGTATTTCTGGTTTATGGTGTTAAAAACCCAGCTGAGATGCAACACGAGATTGCAGGCAGTGGTGGGCAGTGGATTAGCAGGAGAGAGGACCCTAATCCCAGAAAAAATGTTCCCTTTTCTTTGGAGAGTGACATATCTGGCATAGCTGCAGTATTGGACTGTCACCTCTGAAGGAAGGCTCCTGGAAAGGAAGAAGCAAAGGTAAAGAGAAGGGAGGAGAGGAGCAGCACAAATGTTCTGAGCAGAGAGCTGCAGACAGAGCAAAAGCCAAGGGTGCAGTCCCAAGGGGATCATTTGTGCTGTGCTGAGCTTGGGGAGAGGAGTTCTGTAGATGTCAACAGACAAAAACCTGGAGCACGGACTGTACTTTACCCAAAACACAGCAGCAATCAGCATTTTGACTTGCATTTGCTCAGGGCTTTCTTTTTGTTGTTGTTGTTGTTTGTTTTGTTTTGTTTGTTTTTGTTTTATCTTTACAAATACTTGCACGACTTTAGGTGAGGTTGTACCTCCCCTGGTCTGTGTGCTCAGTGCAGGCTCAGATCCAGATCCCCACTCCCAGGAAATGCTGGATGCCCATCTCTGCTGTACAGCAGCAGCTTTGCCAGATGTGCAGGCACAGCCTTCTGGCTGGCTGGCCCGTCCAGATGTTGGCTGCCTCAGCATTCCTTGTGATGCTGCTGGCTGGAAGTCCACCTCATGCTGGGGAATTCTCATTTTTTGTGAGCAGTTTGAGCCCTCCTGTCACCTTAACCCAGCCACGGGGGTCCTTCAAGTTGGCACAACAGCTGGGATTGAAGCTGGCAAAAAAATCTGGTCCCATTCCACATCTAGGATCACTGGAGGACACTGACACCACAAATGATTATGGTAGGAGGTTGAAGTTGTCTTCAAGGAAAAAATCCAGGGAAAGCTGCACAAGCTGAAATATGGAGCTTTATTTGCTCACCAACAGCTACTCCTAAACTTACAAAACTTTCTCCTCCAGTGAAAACTAAGGCACATCTCTCCTTTCACTGTAGCTCTAAATCTAATGTGGTCCCACCTATGCTTCATTTGGCTTTTCATTGCCCATGTCCTTTTGTAAGAAATACCTAAATTTAGTAACATCAGTGATTTCTGTGTCTAAAGGCACAGCTTGAGGAATTGATGCAAATTTGCTGATTAACTTCAGCTGAGGAAAGGAAAGAAAAAGTTGAAAGTCTTCCTTTCGAAAGTAGCAGATGTGAACACCTGGACGCTTCAGTGTGAAGTGGCTTTTTTCTAGTTTTTAAATCAGCTTTTTTTTTTAAGTGGTTAAGAAACTCAGAGAAAAATTGAGTTATCAGATAGGAATACTACTCTGAGTGAGGGCTGATATTGCAAATTACTCGTCCTGACAATGGGAAGCTGCCCAGCTTTCTCCCTTTGTGATGAACGCAGGTGTCTCCTGCTTTTCATTTTTATAGACTTCACAGTGGAGAGAAAACTGCTTTTGGAAATCATCTGCTTTGTGACAACGAAGCTCCTGTAGTTGGAGGCTGGGTTTGGTGTTGTTCTGTGTAATTAAAGTGGAGCAAGAGGGGCTTCTGCAAGTGGTGATGCTCCCTCAAATGTGGAGTGCACTTTAAACAGGATTAGCCAACAAGCTGATTTAGGGGATGGAGTTAGACAATGCAGTCCTCCCAAATCTGGCTTTGCACATGGAAAAGGAGCTTGGGGAAGAAGGGGCTGCGGGCAGAGCTGCTGCCTGGCTGGCAGCACCATCCCTCCCCTGCTGCCCCAGCCTCACCTGGAGGAAGAGCACAGGGGTTGACTGTGGAGGCACCTGTGATCCTGTGACAAAAGGAAAAAGTGTGCTGTTGGAACCCTGGAGCCTGGGAGTTTTGAACTCTCTGTGCTTTCTAACACAGTGACCCCCCAGGAGAACACTGCTTTTGACCTGAGGCCTTGGAGAAGGCTTCCAAATTTGAGTAATGGAGTTAAAATCATGGATGTGTAGTTAAATAGAAGTGTGGGGTGTCACATGGTGAAGGGTTTGGAATTCAGGGTTTTTAGAATATAGTAATAGGTATGGGACAAGATGGAGGTTCTTGGGCATTGTGTCTTTCTTTCTTCTTGTTCCTTCTTCATGCTTTCAGGCAGTAGTTTCTGGTTGGACAGTTAGTGCTGCACTGTGAGTCACAGGTGTTTGGTTATTGGGTCAAAAGTATAAATAATATGTTAGCTTTTAATTGGACTGTTTAGCTTTAAGAGACCTTGTAACTAGCTAGGTTCACCTCCATTTTGCTTGTTTTTAGAAGTGTTGCAGAACTCTCTGTACTTTAGATAAGATTTAATAAACAACCAAGTCCAAACGAGAAATCCATCTCTTTCATGCTTTAATCCTGACTCTGAGTGAAGGCAGAAGAAAAAGAAGACAAGCCACTAATAAAGTGGTGCAAGAGCTAACCCCTGGCAGTGTGTTTATCCATAACTCAGATTATAATTCCAGGAGGCTAGAAGGAAGCAGTGCTTGGAAATTACAATGAGATTTAAAGGAGTAATTAAGGGTTCTGCCACTGAACAACACCGATGAACTGGCTGGGAATAAATCAGATTTCACTTGAAAGAAGTGACCTGGAAATATATTATTGCCTGTCCCTTAGCCAAACTTCCTCACCATGGGGTGTCATTGAATGGAATGTGAGGTCACCCTGGCTGGAGCTGGGGAGGGCTCAGCTGGGCAGTGAAACCTTCTGGCCAGAGGCTTGGGAGCCTCCAAGGTGGCTTTATTCCAGACCATGGAAGTCTCAGCTCCAAGTAGACCAGCCCTCATTGGTACAATTTTGCCTCTTGAAAATGCACACAAAATCTTTTATTAAAAACCCTGCAGATGAGTTAACAGCTGGGAGAAGCTGGAATATGATTAATGTCTCGTGAATTAGCCCTGGAGGTACTTTATGGAAATAAGATTTACAACACTATTACACACAGTCCTGAATGTGCTTTACATTTTTAAATGAGGGGAATGAATGTTTCTCTCTGCTCTGCTCCCTTCTCCCTTGGGCCCTTGCAGAGGTGCAGGAAGATGATCCCAGCTGATCTGGGATGGGTTTGGTGCTTGGGGAGGTGTTGGACTGTGCAGTTAATTGAATGATCTTACTGGCCCCAGTGCTCTATCAAGCAAGGAACCAAAATGTGTCCTGACACATAGGATGCAATTACAAATTTTTAACAGAGAAATTAGGGATGCCAGGATGGAAGGAAAGGATCTATCAGGCTGTTTTGTCCATCCTCTCTGCCAAAGCAGCATTGCTGCTGACAGCACATGCTTGGGTGCTTCTGGAATAATTTAGCTCCTGACACCTTCAGAGTGCTCTGGTGCTTCAAGCAGTGCCATTTATTGCAGTGTTTGAAATATTCTACTTGAGATTCTCCTTCCAGACCACACAGGCCTTGCTGGATGGAGATGGCAATCCCTGTGGAAGTGGCAGAAGTGCCAGTGCCCTTCCTGGGCATGTGGGGGGATGCTCTGTGGAGAGGAAAGGTGACTGTCCCCTTGTGGGAGCCCTCTGCAGCTGGCACCAGGCTACCCTGGCGTTGCCTCACTGCAGGAAATGCTATTAATGATCCTGTTTGGCCACAGAAAAACTTTCCCATTCCTTATGTCTGTCACAGAGGTGTTTTCCAACCATAACTATTCCATTATCAACCCAACACCACACAATATTTGCCTCTGAGCCACGTCCTAAAATGCCACATCCACAGCTTTTTTGAACACTCTCAGGAATATTGACTCCACTTCCCTGGGCAGCCTGTTCCAATGTTTCCATGCAGGAATTTTTCCTAATATCTCATCTAAACATCACCTTGCACCTGAGGAGAAGCTGAGCTTCTCGAGCTGTGTGACCACTTCATATCAGGGAAAGGAAAGGGAAANAAGGAAAGGAAAGGAAAGGAAAGGAAAGGAAAGGAAAGGAAAGGAAAGGAAAGGAAAGGAAAGGAAAGGAAAGGAAAGGAAAGGAAAGGAAAGGAAAGGAAAGGAAAGGAAAGGAAAGGAAAGAGCTCCACACCCCCCCTCACCAGAAGTGACCCCATGAGATGAGGCTGAACTAATTTGGGTAACACAGGGTAATTAACCTGGTGGAAAGATGATCTTTGGGGAGGGTGACAAAGCAGGTGCATTCACCTGGTTGTCCCCACTAAAGCACTGGTTTTAGTGGGGACTAGATGATGAAACAAGAGCTCTGAACTGGCTTTGAGCTCATGCTGGTTTTTATTTACCCCAAATCCAGTACTTTTCTAGGAGTACCTGGTGTTTTTAAGAGCTCTTTTTAGCAGGAGACTGTTTTGCTGGAGCACCCTTGCCATCCATAGGCATCCCTAAGCTTAGCAGTGAAGCTTTCTGCTGAAACCCAGGATATCCCAGGTGATCCTGGACCCCAAAATGATGCCAATCAATGTCTGATATGATGTCTGCTCCACACAAGCTGAAGGCTACAATTATTCTCTGATGTACTGAGTATTTTTCAGAAGATTTGAGCAATCTGAGATAAACTGGGATCAGAAGGTGAAGATGGCTTATGTCCCCTTTACCCTAAATGCAGTGGAGGACTGGGATATCTGATCCACAGGCAGGACTAATGTGACACAAAGCTTCTCTGTGACATGTCCAGGGAAAATCTTGTTTTTGTCTCTGAGCTGCACTCAGGGAAGCCCAGCTCTGTTGGGAGCAGGGTTTAGAGCACAGGTAGCTCCTGGGAAGGAGGATGCCTGCAAGAATGGGGAGCAGAGATGCCTAAAGCTCCAGTGTGGCTCCTAGCCAGGGCTCTGAGGGACTGTGCCAAGGGCTGGCTCTGTCCTGTGCCCATCAGGGGCCACTGTGAAATTGGCTTTTCTGGCACAGCTGGAGAGCCCAGCTGCTGCTGGGTGCTGTGGTCACATTGTGTCATTCTGCTGGGCTTTCAAGGGACCAGCACTTTTGATGCCTTAGGATTTTAGCTTTTATATTTTTCATATATTTGTAATCCTGTAATTCTTTAGTGTATAACTCTAAACTACAGACACAGTATGAGCTGCTGCTTTCCCATTTTATTCAGACACAACAATTCCTCTCCAGGCTGGGAATTAAGGACACCTCACTGTCTCAGGCCCTGAGAGATGGAAACAAAAGTGAGTTGGGGAAGCAAACTGGGTGTAAATCACTTCATTACCTGAAGTAATTGGAATATTGACCCTCAATATGCAAATAGACCAAAATAAAAATGTGAAAACCTGTGACCCATCATGCATTTTTGGGTGTAGCCCCTGGGGAACTTTGTCTGCCCTAAATATACCTGAAGGCCCTTCAATAAAAAAAATGCTTTTATTCCCTTTATTTTGTCTGCCCTCTGTTTTTAGGTAGCCCCAAAAGGCATCACCTTTCTTCTGGGCTCGCAGGCTGTGGTGTGGAGCTGGGAAGCTCCTGCAGCTGCACTTTGCAGCGATGCTAAAGCCAAGCCTCTCTTGACCTTTATTTTGGTTTTTATTCCCATCTAGTGGCAGGCCTTGGGAACTGAACGTTTAAATCCAAGTGAACGTGCCCCAAAGGTTGCATGATGTAATCTCATAGCCTCTTGCTCTCTCTTTAATATTTTGCCCTCTCCAGTTTTGTCTTTCAATTGGGATTATATTTTAAATTAGATGGTGCCTTCCCACCAATGCAGCCCTGAATCTCCATGTGGAAATGCACTTGTTTTACAGCCCACGTGTCCCTCAGTGTTTCACTCTCCTGCAAAGTGTGGCTTTCAGGCAGCAAAATCCTGGCAGTGACAGCAGTGACACAGGGCACAGGAATGCTCCTTCTTTGTCCCTACTGAAGGCTCTGTGCTGCTTTGAGTGAAAAGCACTGAATCTGCAATTAGGAAAGCCAGTGATGAAGTGTAACAGATAACTAACTGTACTGAACTTTGTTTTTAACTTGATTGCCAGTCTGGGTAGGTATCTAAGCATCTCTAAGGTGCAAGTCTTCTCTGATTTCCTAACACTAGCTAAACCCCAAGAGAAACCCTTTTGGATTAAAATAGTGCTGTCCTCAAATTCCAGATGCCTTTGGACAGATCACCTGCAAGCTTGCTATGCTGTCACTAACATGAAGTTCATAAATCTTTAATCTGAAATTGAAATCTTCCAAGAATCCCTATCTGAAACAACATGAAAGTCACCAGGCAGAGACCTGAACTTTTACCACAGAGATAAATAATCCCAGAGTTGTATTTTTCTGAACTCAACATGGTGTTCTGTATGTCCCTGCAGTTTTCTTAGAGAAATTATTCGAGGCAGAGGGGCTGTGTTCCTGCTGCTTGTCCTGCAGTAATGGAAAAGAGTGATTATGACTGAATTCTCAAAATAATTATAAACCCATTCTTTCATGGTTTGGGATCAAAGACTGGGGATCTTTCTCTCATGATTGTAGATATTGTTTGGGGGATCCTGGTTTTCATGCAAAGGACATTCTGGGGCTGAACACTTCTCCTGTGGCTGACACAGTTGTCTACCAAAAAAGTGTTGATTGATGCAATGCAGTTTGATTTATCTGTTTGAGGGTTTTGTTGATGGTTAATACTTTCATAACAGGTAGATGCAAGGAGCTGAGGTGGCTGGACCATGACTGGGCTCTTACAGGAGGCTCCCAGGTAAAGGAGACAGTGATGTCTTGGCAACCCCAGTGAGTAAAACAATGGGAAGAAACAAAAAAAAAAAAAGAGGAGGGGGGAATATGATCAGCTAGTGAAAGATGCAGTCTTGCTGCTAAAGATGCAATGGCAGAATAGTAAATCTGTCCTTAGCCAGAGATACAAAAAGGCAACTCAACTCAAACAGAAAAAAAAAAATAAACTGGAAATTATCTCAGCTGTTGACAAACTGTTTTTAAAAGAAAATAAAAATCCTATCTTAAATAGCAGCCCCTTCTGCCTGTGACCTCTGCTGTTCCTTGTGCTGCAGCACAGCTCTGTTGCTCCATGCTGGAGGGATGTGTGTGCCATGTGCAGGAGTTTTCCCACGGGCTGCATCAAGGTTTGCTCCTTGGCTCCATTTTTTCCGTGTTTCTGTCATGCTCCACTTGGCTCAGGGTTGCCAGGGTGTAATGAATGATCTGGGATTGCATAACTCGGGTTTCAGGGAAAGGAAGGAGATGAATGAAGTGTGGCTGAGGCTGGAGCAGAGCAGGGGGGTGGCACAGTCCTGGCACATCTGTTCAAGGAGAGGAATTCAGCAAAGGAAATGGAGGGAGCCTTCTGTCCTGCATCATTTCAAATTTATAAGGCTCACTGTGCTCCCTAAAGAAGCAGTCTCCCTGCTTCCCAAAATTCACCATTTTATGTTTTCTTTCTTAGTATTTAAGCACAGCTGCCCTCTATGAACTGGGGAAATAGGAGGAAGTGAATGGAGATATGAAAAATAGGGTGCTTCACTGTTGGTTTGGAGGGGAGAAGCTTTTGTCATGTTTCACTCCTCCCCTAAAGTTTTGGTCTTTCTCTTCCCCAGGATCTGACACTGCAAAGCACAGTTTTATCAAATGCCAGAGCAATGGGTGGTCCCTGGGTGTGCTCATGAACTCCTGAAGGAGTGGATGCACGTGAGTTGTGTCATTGCACATTCCTGCTTTGTGGTAAACAGCCAGGAACAAAGAACAGCAAATGTTCCTGGTTTAAATGTCCATTTCCAGTGGATTTTGAGCTACATTCGTGTTGCTGTTTGGACTCTGTGATGTTTCTGATTCTCTATGGCAGAGATGCTCAGTGCTTTGACTGAGCTGAGGTGGGGTTTGGTCTGTCTGGGATGAATCACGATCATTGTTCTGCCAACTGGAACAACTACAGAAGGTCCCAGAGGGGTTTAGGAGTCAGGGGAGAGAAGTCTGGATCCACCCTGCTGTGTCCCCACCAGTTTTCAGCTTGTGCTTGGGGTCCCAGCTGCTGGGGAGCTGCAGGCACCACACTTGGGCAGGCTCTGGTTCCTTGTTTCACTTCTGATGTGTGTTCAGATGTCTCCACCTAAAATTTGCACCCAAAGCTGCATTCAGAGCCCACTTGTAGAAGATAATTCCTCCAGTCACTGCAGGGAGAGATGAATTGGGCTCTGGAAGTTGAACACAAGTCCCTCTCTCTGTCCCCCCTCCTTCTCAACCTTTGACTTTTTTAGGTCAAACAAAGCCTTTTATCTGCTTGGTGCCTTAAGTCTTTCATGATGATAGATACAAAATATGTTGAAAAAGCTTTCCTGCATTACAATAAAGCATTGCACATTTTCATCCCATTTTCATGCCTCTCATCCTGCCATAAGGTTAAGGCAATAAATACCCTGTGGGAGATTTTGCCTCTCTCCTAATGATCTTTAACTCCTTGAAATTATTTTGTGAACCCTAGCCTACATTAACTGCTTGCTTCTATTTATGGCTCAGCAACCACGAGCAAGTTATAGCTGATAGATGAGGCAAAAGCTAAAAAGGGAAGTTTTCTGACATCACAACTGATTTTAAAAAAGTCCTGTGCAGCTATTCTGGGAGCTCAGCTGCCAGGTTGGCACTACATGGGGTGTCACTGTGGCTCAAAAAGCAGCCGTAACAGCACGTGGAGGATTCAGACAAGCAGGTTTCAGTTCTGTCTCTGCTCTTCCTGCAATAAAACACACCTGAAAACTGGCAAGAAGCAAAGTCCAGCCAAATGTCTGTGCTGAGGGAGGTCATTCCTGGCAGGCTTTGCTGGCACACACACCACAGCTTAAGGCAACTTCTCCATCATGGAATTACTCAGGTTGGAAAAGACTTCTGAGACCAGCAAGTCCAGCCATCAAGCCAGCACCACCACCACCATGTCCCCAGGTGCCACATCCACATGAGTTTTGAACATTTTGGGGTGGTGACTTCACCATTTCTCTGGGCAGCCCGTGCCAGTGCTTTACAACCCTTTCCATGAAGAAGTTTTTCCTATTCTCCACATCTGATCCACACCCTGGCCTCGCAGGGCAGTGCTGGTCGATGGCAGAGATGCACAAAGAATGATCACAAAACTGTGGCCACCCCTTTTTTGGTTCCTTTGGCAGCAGGACTGGACAAATGGGTCCATTGGAGGCTGTCCTGTGTCCCTGGGCTGGTTCTGGAGATAAGGGTTTGGCACACATGGTCTCACCTCATGCACACCTGAGTGGAAAATGCCACTCTGGCACCACCAGTGACCAGTGGCAGCCAGCAGTGACAGATCATGATGTGACGAGCAAAGGAAAAAAAGGCAGAATTGGCTTTAAAAACGAGACATGAAAAATGATCATCGAGCTCCTCTTTCAACAGCTTGCCTGCTACAAACACAACGATGAGAAAAACATCTCCCTGCTGCCCAGTGCTGGGCAGAAATGAGGCATTTCAGGGCTTGCAGGAGCTTCAGATGCTCACAGTTTGCTGGTTATCCTAATGTTTTGCCTTGCCTGACCTATCTCCTCAGGGCAGCAATAAAAATAACCAGCTTCAGTCCACTACTTGGCTGCTAATTGTCCACTTGTAGATCTTAGTCCCAGCTGGGCCTGCTCCTGCCCAAAGGCAGTTGTGCTCAGTAAAGTGGCTGCTCCCATTTGCAGCAGCTTCACAATAGGAGCAGGTGGCTGCCATTTTCCATGCAAGAAAGCTCTTTGGAGAGAAGGAAAAGGGGTAAATGAGGAGAGGAAAAGAAAAAAAATAAATCCAAACAAAAACAAACAATGCAAAGCATCGAAGAGAGGAAAGCCTTTGCACTGCTGTGGTTAAAATGGATAGACACCAAGAGTGTACAGAAATTTTAAAAGAAGCAATATTAAAGGGCAGAGGAGGGAGAAGGGAAATGCTGCTTCTGTCATTTCTCTGCTAACCACTGCATCCAGGGCTGCTCTCCCTGTTTTCCACCTCGATCAGTATGCAGCATCCCAGTATTTCCCAGTGAAGATGCAGCCTGCTCTACAGCTAATTTTAGCCTCCTGATTATGACTTCCTTCAGTGAGCTACCTAGCCTTGACAGCTTACAAGTAGTATGTATTTTCCCTGGGGTGCTGCAGAGCAGAGGTGGAAACCTGCAGCGAAGCACAAAGAGAGGAAATGGCAAGAAATCACTCCATGGCTGTGAGCTTCAGAGCTCTGCTTCCCTGAACAGGTGAAAAAGGAAACTTCTGAAGTGCCTGTCGCACCCTCTCACTCCTCACAGGCATCACCTGCAATGGGGACAGCTCAGAGCTTGTCTCTGGGAAGAAACAATAGAGGAGAAGCTGCTTGTTCAACAGCACCGCTTAGCAGAAGCCAGGTTTTTTGTATCAAAGGGAATTCTGCTATTTTTGAATTGTTTATTCATGCAGAAAGGTTGACAATGAAGGCTTTGAATTTTTTTTTTTTTTTTGCCTTGTGACAACTTGGGAGGGAACCTATCAGTCTCTTGAAAGGCTTTATATTATTGTACTCAATTCTGCTGCACCATTCAGCATCCCCAAAACCTCATCTCTCTGCCCACATCTTGTACACATGGCATGAGCAGAGTGGTGGCACGGGCTGGGCACTCACTGCTGACCTCTTTCCCACCACAAACATCTTGGAGCCAGCCAACAAAACTGATAGGAGCAGTTTGGAGGCAAGGAAAAGGCTTTGGTTGCTCACTCAGCCTGTGGCTGAACTGGAGATGTTCCTGCAAAGGGAAATCATGGGTAGCAAAGGTTTATATGGGATCCAGGGGGAAATGGTCAGTCTGTGAAAGACATCCCTAAAGTGCTGCTAGAGACAGAGGGATTGCATCTGCTCAGAGTCCCAGGAGCTGAAAGGGTTTTGAGGTGTTAGAGACAATCAGTGTTATCTCCATTTTGTCTTGCTCTTTACCTTCCTTGCCTTTGCTTTCAGCTTCTGTTAGAAGTGACACCGGAGCTGATGGACAGGCATATGACTCGTGATCCCTCAAACTCAGAATTTTATGCCCTCTTACATTTTTTTATTCTATACAAGCTTTTTTTTTCACTGTAGAAACTATTTCTATTTGGAAAATGAAAGGCAAATTCTTATAAAATTCTTAAACTGTATGTTAGAGCATTAGTAACTGTTTTTCGTTCATCTTTTAGGATAAAATGTCAGGTTTGCATGTTGAGATTGTTCTGTATTTTCACAAGATGTTCTACCCTCAGGCATACATAATTTTTGAAGCACAATCATCTTTAGCTCATGAATTTCCCAGAACAATGTTTAACAACGTGAAAAACTGTCCTGGATGCAGGTAAGGCTTTAATGAATTGTAAGAGCTCGTTATTCTGATGTCCAGGTCATCTCAATCCAAAATGACTCCAAGAAGGGAATTTTTCAGAGGGGGTCTGGGCTGGGAGGCTCAGTGCTCAGACTGTCATAAGAGGGATTTCTCTTTTTAGTTATAAATATCCTGTGACTCTGGTAGCCTGAGGCTGTAGAGGCTTCCCCATCTTCAAAGGGCTGAATCCGTGGCTGATGTTTGGATGTTCTCGCTGTGGATTTCACCTGGAAAAGGCATTCCAGCTTTTTCATTGTCTCTGGGCAGAGGTGCTCAACCCCACAGAGAGCTGCAGCCTGCTCCTTGTTTCTGAGGAAGAATTGGCTGGGGTGAGCAGTGAGGGCTACAGTTCCAAACTTGGATGTGCACGGAGCAAACGAGGGTCTCTGTGCAAACCCCCTGGTGATTCCATCTCCACGGAGAGATTTGCTTTGCCAGGAGTCCCAAAATTCATGGAGAAGTCAGAAACTGGCTGGAGAACACTTGAAGCAGCAGGAAAAGAGGTTGGAAACCAAGTCCTGGGATGTGAGAGCTCTCTAAACCACAGAAGATGAGTTTGTAATTATTTGTGCAGATTCACCTGGAGATATCCACGCAGCAAGTTCCTCCTTCAGTGTTTCACTTAGGATGAGGAAAGGATGGATTTTACTTTGGATGGCAATCCTTGCTTGGATTACAGGGATGGTCATCCCTGCTTGGATTGGTTGCAATGGTTGATGGTTGGTTGATGAGCCAGTGCCTGGCCTTGGGTCATGCCTTGATAAAGATCCTCTTCACTTCCAGGGCATCACCAACCTCCTGCCTGTGAAATCCTTCCAAAGCAAGGTTTCACTGTGCTGGCAGCCAGAGCACAGGCACAGGGCAGTGGCAGCCCCTGCAGACCTTCCCTTCCCAGTGAATCTGGAGCAGATTGATGTGTGACAGGCTGGGACAGCACAGCAGGCAGTCCTGGCCATGCCACATTTGGAGAGCAGTGTTCCTGAATAGCCTGATGGAAATAACACTCAGAGCATTTCTGCCATGCTGGCCATGCCCAGTTACTGCTTGCTTACGCAGTAGGAAAAAAGTGTTTCCTTGGTTTATTTGGTTTTCCTCTTTTATTTTTTTTTTTTTTTGCTTCTCTCCCAGCTCAGATCTGCTGAAGGCAGTGACAAGTTCCCATCCTTCAAAAAATTCAGTATAACTTGGCAACAATAAGACTTGGGGATCAACAGTGATTGTATTACTATTTGCCTGGCAGATTAGCTCTGAGGAGCTGATAATTCGTGAGCTCTTTGTTCACCGTGGTTTAGTGCCCATGGATTCTCTCTCTGGAAATGTCTTGCTGCAGCATTTCTGTCTTTTGAGGTCAGAGCAACGAGCTGCGTGGGTGTTTTTAGACATGAATCACATGCAAAGGCTGATTCTCTTTTTCTTTTTCAGTTTTTTTCCCCCTGACATACTAGGCAGCTTTAAAAAAAAAAAAAAAGTGAAAAGAGAAAAAACAGCCTTCCAAATTCCCAGACTTCTTTTTCAGCTGAAAAACAACATGAGGTTTTATACCCTTTAATTGCTCTCTCTCATCCACTGTGGGCCTGTGCATCACAAATGCAGCATGATTTATGCAGATATGTGCTGTAGGGCAGGTGGGAGCCCTGTGCAGACCTGGTTTTGTGGCACTGCAGGTGTTGCTCAGCCTCCCCAGGCCTGTGGGCAGCACAGTGAGGTGTTCCTAAAGCCAGGTTTGGGCAGGAGCAGCAAGGAAAAGAGCAGAAGAGGAAAATCTTAGGAAGAAGGGAAGATCAGCAGCAAAGGACACGTGGGAATGGTTTGTTGAGGTTTTCAGGCCTGGCTTTACTTTTGGCACTGAGCTCGGTATGTCCAGAGCAAAACTGAGCTTTGGTTCTCTGTTCCATTTAAATCTACATCCTCTGGAAGGAAGGGAATTGTCAGGAATTGCAGTGCCCTGAGAAACACCCTCCTGCTTTTTGTTGCTCTCAGCTCCCCTGCCTGGTGCCTCACCAATGCTGCTGAGGCTCAGTAACATTTACTTTTGGAGCATTGGTCCCCAGGAGGAGCCTGGGAGTCTCTGGAAGGGTTTCCTTTGGTGCAGGGTATTTTCTCTGATAAAAACCACTGCTCAGGAAGCAGGGGAGAGGCACACACCTTTCTGTGTTGGATTTTGGAGCACACACCCATCTGTTGAGTGGCTTTGGGGACAGCTCTGCTGAGCATGCCCTGAGGCAGCTGTGCATCTTGGAAAGAGCAGGTTTGCTCTCCTGTTTTTATCATCTTCTCTAAGGATGTGCTGTTTGATCTGGGTCTCTTCCCTATTGATGAGCTCACAGTCTCAGGGCATGCTTGGATAAACCTCCAGTGCCACATGAGCTGCTTTTACAGCTGATAACCTTGGGCTGCTCTCAGAATCCACGTCACAAAGTCTAAAGCAGCAGCACAAGGCACCAGATGAGCTGTTGAAGGGCAAGGGCTTCTCTTGGCCATGACAGAGGCAGGAATTCAGAAGCAAAGCAGTTACTGAGGTCAGCTGGGGTGGGAGGTGAGGAAATGTCATGGGTGTGTGTCTGCTTGGCTTCCCATTAGAGTCTGTGGCATTTTGGGACACAGTGATGCCTTAGGATTTTAGCTTTTATATTTCTCATCTATTTGTAATCCTGCAGTTCTTTAGTGTATAACTCTAAACTCCATATCCAGTGTGAGCTGCTGCTTTCCCATTTGGTCAGACAAAATAATTCCTCTCTCCAGGCCTGGGAATCAAGGACATCTCACTGTCTCAGTCCCCAAGAAATGTAAACAAAAGTGAGTTGGGGAGGAGCAAACTGGGGGGAAATTCCTTCATTACCTGAAGCTGTAATTGGAAAATTAACCCCCAATATGCAAATGGACCAAACTTATAAAAGTGTGAAAACCAAACCCATAACTCATTGTCCTTTTTTGGGTGTAGCCCCTGGGTGGGCTTTGTCTGCCCTAAATGTACCTGAAGGCCCTTCAATAAATGCAACTGATTTTTATTCCTTTAATTTTGTCTGGCCTCTGTTTTTAGGTAGCCCCAAAAGGCATCAACAGGGCCATGCAGCAGGGAGGAAAGGTGACACTGAGACTGACAGGACACAAAAGTCATCTGGAGTGATGGCCCTGGTGGTTGTACCTTGGATGCCTTTTTCAACCTAGAAATGAAACAACACACGCTTTTGGGATAATATTAATATAGGAGGTAATGTAAAAGTGGATATTTATTGAAGGCTTCCAAGAGCAGTGATGGAAAAATATCCAAAGAAGCCCACCCCAATGGAGGTGAATATAGTTTGACAGGCTTTAGGAATTTAGCATAATTGACAAAAATCACCAATTAGGAGGACAAGTGGTGATGCAATTCCCCCCCAGGCCAAGCCCCTTCTCTGGAGCCCCCCACCTTGGTACTGGCTGTACTTTGTTGATGAAAATGTGTCTCGAGGAGATGTTTTCAATCTTGGTAGCCAGGGAAAACCAAGATAGGATAGGGGCCCTTGGAATATGCTTTGTGTTTCTGCCTAGGGAAAGGACATGGAAAATTACTGGAAAACGAGCTACTAATACAACAGGCTACAAATATATATGTATATATGTATATGTATATAAATGTAAAGAATACAAAGAATATATAAAATTTAAAAAAAAAAAGTGAAAACCAAAGTGGCATCACCTTCTGCCCTCCCAAATGGGAGTGGGCTCGGTTTGCACAGAGCAGTGGAAGAGCCCTACTTGCCTTTAGCCAAGCCTGTGGCACTGCCCTGTCCTGCTCTGAGCAGCTGCATCACAAAGTGCTTGGTGGGGCAGAACCCAGAGTGACCCCTTAGCTCTGCTCTGTGTCCCTCAGCAGCCACAGGAGGGGATTAGCATGTCTCTTTTTGATTAACTGAATTACTGCTGGCTCCACAAGGATGCTGATGCTGGGAAAAAGCAATGGGGTTTTTTGAAAATTTAGCCTGAACTTCAGCATGGACATTTAAAGGTTTTCACTTTATTTCAAGTCAATACAGCATTTGGGATTTTATAGTGGGTACAATGACAGCTTTAGGAATGGAAAACAAGGTGCTTGAAAAATAGCTCTCCTCAGGCATCAAATTCTTGATTGAAAGGTAGGAATCTTTGTGCAAATAACTTTTTTATTAGAGGAGCACTGTCAAGCATCATTCTGATACTATATTTAGCTTTTAAATTAAGTGTTCTCTGAAATCTTCATTTGCTGAGTGCTCTGAGCCTTTTGTCTGCAGCACAGTGGAGCAAGTGGTCTGCCAAGAGCTCTGGGATGTGTGGATTGATGTCTGTGTAATGCTGGGCAGAGGCTCTGGAGCTGCAGTGCCCTTGGAGTGAAATGTTCAGCTGCTCTTAAGCTAAGTCATGATCTGCAACCCTCTGTCCTTCACCTTCTGGAGTGGAGAAATTATGAAGCAGCTTTTAGTGCTTGAATGTGTAAACACTTAAATGTTTGGGCTTAGAAATTCATGGTTTGGGGGATTGCGTCTCCCATTCTGATGAGGGAGAGACTGTGAGGAAAATGGACCAATCCAGAAATGTGCTGGAGGTGAGATGACAGGTGTGGGGAGGACATGAATCTTCTTTACACCTTGCAGTCGTGGCTGCCAGGCAGGGGAAGGAGCTCTCCCAGACAGCTCTGCAGTGGCTGCTGTGCTCTCAGTGACTCTGTGCCTGCACTGAGGGTGGCAGAGGGTTGGGAATAAGAGGTGTGAAGGGATACCCGGAACCATGGAATGTGCTGGGTTGGAGGGGACCCACCAGGATCATTGGGTCCAACTCCTCACCCTGCACAAGACACACCAAGAAGACACAGAGTGTGAATTCCAGATGTGAATGACTGAGCAGCTGCTGCTCCATGCCCTGCACTGTCAGCAGCACAGCTCTGTCAGAAAAAAAAACAAAAGAAGGCACAAGTTAAACAGGCACATTTCTGCAAGTGTAGGGACAATGTCATGACCTCCCTGTGTGTTGTACCTTGTGGTTTTAGGGTATAACCTGAGCTCAGAGCTGCACCCCACTGAGTACCAGCTGTCCTGGCATGCTGGAGCACTGCTGAAGGAAAGGAGCTGGCTCTGAGGTTTTTTCACTGTTTGCCTTTTCTAACAGGAAAGTGTCAATGTATGGAAAAGTGTGAAGAGACAATTTATGGATACCTTCTAACATACAAAGAACTTCTTCAGCTGCCTTTGAGCCACGAGGAATAAATGCCTGCCTTTCTTAGGCTGCACCTCAGTTGTGACCTGGTGAAGGAATCTGCTGATGGCATCCAGCTGCAGTGGGGCTGGGTACTGCCAAGGAGACACTGTGAAACTTTCTGTAGGACTGTCCTGTACCCTGAGTGTAAATACACACTGCAAGGTGCAGAAAGGACCAAAACACTGCTCCAGGCCAGGCTCTGTCCTTAGGGAATGGTGCATGCTCTCTGTTTTAAAGACTTACCACATTACTCACACAATGCTGTCCTGGAGGAAACTGGGTCTGGTGTTGTGAGCAATAAATGCCTGTGGATAGGCAAGGTACCTGTCTTTGGGAGATCTGGCTCAAGAGTTGTGCTCTTCTGATGGAAGTTTGGCTCTGAGCTCCTCACAAAGGACAGAACAAGAGGTGCTGTGTCAATAAAGAGAGAAAGGACTTTAAGCCTTGGTGAGAACTACAAGAGCACCCCAGACAAGGATGGTCAGAAGGCAGAGAAGTGCTGCTTTCCACTCCAGTCCTCGTTGGGAAGATCCCACTGCTGTGCTGCCCGTGCTCAGAGGCAGCAGTGCCTGTCACGTTCATCTCCAGCTGCATCACTCCTCCACTCAGTGCATCACAGCTGGGAAAGGAAATGTCCTCCTGCCTCTTCCTTCCCTTCCTCCCTCCCTCCTGACAAATGCTCTTCTTGGACCACCGTGCTCTCTTCTTTTCACAAAAGCATAACCTCGGCTCCTTACAGAAATACATTTTATTTGCAGGACCTTAAATCAGTCATAAATTAATATGAGCAGCACTGCTTTAATGTAAATAAATATTGAAAATGTAAGGCTCTCTGCTTTCTGTTCCTTTGTAGGCTGGAGGGGGTTGCATAACCTGTATTTATTTACACTATCTCCAGATAACATGATTTAACCTATTTGGGTGCATTCTTAGACAGATTTCACCCATTTATACCCCATCACACACCCAAGGGTTTTTTCCAGTGCTTTCACACATATTCCTGTTCACACTCCAGTCGTTCCCACCCTAATACTGCTGGAAAGGACCAGAAGATTGGGAACAGCTTTGCCTTTTTTGCTCTGCATCTCCCATTTGCTTTCTTTGGCCTCTCATAAATGCTCAGTAACAATCCCAGTGGGTACTCAGCTTTGCTAGGCAGGGCACAGCTGAATCATGGAATGATTTCTGTTGGAACAGACCTTAAACATGATCTAGTCCCACCCCTGCCATGGCAGGGACACCTCCCGCTGTCCCAGGCTGCTCCAAGCCCCATCCAGCCTGGCCTTGGACACTTCCAGGGATCCAGGGGCAGCCACAGCTTCTCTGGGCACCCTGTGCCAGGGCCCTGCCCACTCTCCCAGGGAAGGATTTCTTCCCTATATCCCATCTAAACCCGTCTGTTTCAGTTTAAGGCCATTCCCCCTTGTCCTATCACTCCATGCTCCTGTCCCAAGTCCCTCTCCAGCTCTCTTGGAGCCTCTTTAGGCACCAGAAAGCTGCAATGAAGTCATCCCAGAGCCTTCTTTCCTCCAGACTGAGCAACCCCAACTCCCTCAGACCTTCCCCACAGGAGAGGTGCTCCCTCCATTCCCATCTTCATGGCCTCCTTTGGATTTGCACCAACAGGTCTGTGTCCTCCTTTTGCTGAGGACCCCAGAGTTGGACATAGGTTGGGGTGGCTGAAAACAGCACCTGCTTTTCTCCACCAGCACCTGGAGGCTTTTTGTGCCCTGCACCCCAGACTCTGTGGGGACAAGGCTCCCAAACCCCTCCCCCCCAAACGGAGGGGTCCTTTCCAGCATTCATTCCTCTGTGCTGAGCCCTGTAAATCCCTTTTCCTGGTGGAGCATTGAGGTGAGGGAAGGAGCTGGCAGCCAGTCCTGTCCCCCACAGAGGACACAGCCCAGCATCCCTCTGGCAGCCACACGATGGCAGAAGAACCAAGGATCACTGCACAGCTCCTCAAAATCTCTGCTGCAAGCAGGAAAAGCACCAGGCACCTGTCTCTGGATGTTCTGCCTCTTCCATGGGCTAACACAGACCCCACCAGCAGCTCAGCCTGGCCAAGGGACAGCTGAGGGCTGTTCCTGCCAGCTCCTCAGAGAGGTCACAGCTTTGAGAGCTTCATCTCCCCATGCAGGAGGTGCCACATCACAGCATCACAGCCCAAAGGGACCCCTGGGACCTCCACACAGCCCAAAGGGACCCCACTCAGGACCTGAGCAGAGAATTCCAGCATTTCAAAATGATGCCTGGAGAGGCTGCCTAGAACAGAGCTAGACAGTGTTAAAGGAATAAAGTAGGGATTTATCAAAAGGCCTTCACAGGATTCACCTTGGGCAGTGCAAGAGCCTGGCTGTGGTTCCACCCAAGATGTCCTGCAGGTCACAAGTTTCCACACTTTTATCAGTTTTGGTCCATTCCCATCTTGGGATTCATTGTCCAATTCCAGCTCCAGGTTCTGCAGTCCCATCCTCCCAGATTCTCTCCTCAATTCGCTGCTGTTTGCACTTTTTGGGGCTGAAGCTGCAGCGGTGTCCTTGGTTCTGGGGCTGGAAAAGGATTGTTTTGTGTGCCTGAGCTGTGAGGGGAGCTTGCTAACACTTTATATGAAGTTCAGAGTTATATAATAATGTAGTACAGAATATGGAAAATATGAAAGCTAAAACTGAAGGCATCAAAAATACAAGGCAGCTGTAAATTCTGCAGCACTGGGCCCTGAACCACCTGCCAGAATTGGACTTGCTTTATGCAGACAGTGGGAGAGGTGACATCCAGGTGTCCCTTCCAATCTGAATTACTGCCTGGACCAACCCATCCCAGGTCAGCCTCTTCCAGCAGTTCTCCTCCAGCATTCTGCACGTTCTTCTCTTTGGCAACAGGGCCCCAAAGGAGCTGCTTTGGAACCAGAATTGTCATAAAGGGCTCTCAGGAACCTTATCACCACACAGGAGCTGCTTTAAACACCCAAGAGCTGTGCTCACAGCCTGCAGGGAAAGCGTTTTCCCCCTCAGTCAGCTCATGTTCTATTTGAGAGATTCCAGAAGCACTAAACCAGCCTCTGGTGATGCCCTTGCAAGGGACAAGTTCCACAGCAGAGCCCTGAGTGCCCAGAGGAACAAGCCAGACTTCTGGCTGTCAGGACATGGAAAAACAATCCATACAGCCCAATATCAGGTGAGACAAACCCAAAAGAGAATACAGCCCCATGTGGGGTATCTGACCAGGGGAAGCTCTTTTTTAGGACAAGGTGCTTGAAGACTGAAGATCCCTTCCCAAAAGATGCAGGAGTTAATTCAGCTACTCCCAAACCCTATGAGCTTTTCCAAAATCTATGAAATTCCAGAGCAGTTTGTTTTCCCTGCTCTTTTGCAGCTGGATCCTGGCTGAGACAGGGCATTATGTCAGCTGTAAAAATAAGGGAGGGTCACAACTGCCTCTATTTCATAGGTGGAAATAATGGGTAAAATAAAGCAGATGCACCAATGCAAACACTCCCTCCCATGGTGGTACCCTCACATTTGCACTGTGATTAAAGCTGTGGAGACAAATACTCTTCATCTTATGCATTCTCTCTGGTTTGTTTTGTTGTTGTTTTTTTGGTTTTTGTTTTTTTAAATCTCTTCTTCACAGTTCTCTGAGCTGTGGAAAAGAACAAAGAGGTGTCAGCATTTATATCAAAACTGCGTCATTTCAGCCTGGCCTGTACTAAGGTTTGCTAGCACACAGCAGCTATAAATGAGCATGGTTTAGCTCATCATTTTCAGGCTGCAGCAAAGGGATGGGATGACCCAGGGGACAGGGATAGGACCCACTAGTGCCCTCAGGGCTCTGACAGTCATTGATTAAATCGGTCTGCAAGAGGGAGGGTCCTGACTCACAGACAGATGGTTTTTAAATATTCTTTTTAAATGGTGAATGGAAAAAAATTAACACCCTCAATTGGTATAAATTAAGATTTTCTTCTGATTAGTAGTGGTGATTAGCTGCAGGTATGATCCACTAAAGGCTAAGGTTGCAAAATATCATTTTGGTACACATTTTAGAATTATGGAACTCGGATGCAGTTTTAAATTTTGTCAGTATTACAGACATCTGAAAGTGTGCTGCTTCTAAAAAGAAAAAAATACAAAATAAAACTTTCTTTAAGTTTGAAAAATCAGAACAGGAGAGGACTGACATACAATTCTTAGATAAATTGTAGCAATTCCATCAGTGCTTCTCCTCCTGTAGCACCCTGAACACCTGAGGAGGGCATTACCTGAGCTCTAGCCTGGAAAAATCTGGGCATGGGGGCGAATTCAAGTATAAGTGCTTACTGCCAGCTCCTAGAGCATCCTGCACCTTGTGGAACCTCCTCCTAAAACACCCAGCTCCATGTAGAACCCACCCCAAAAAAATGCCTGGCTCCGAGTGCAACCAGCCAAAAAAAAAAACCACCCGGCCCCAACTGGAACCCGCCCCTAAAACGCCCGGCTCCAACTGGAACCCGCCCCCAAAACGCCCGGCTCCAACTGGAACCCGCCCCCAAAACGCCCGGCTCCGGCTGGAACCCGCACCCAGAGCATCCTGCTTGGTTTGGCACCTGCTCCTAAAACACCTGGCTTGGTTTGGTACCCACTCCCAAAACCTCCTGGTCAGTTTTGGGAGCCGCTCCCAAAACACTCAGCTTGATCTGGAACCTGCTCCTAAAACACCCAACTCGATCTGGAACCAGCTCCCAAAGCATCCTGCTCCCAAAACACCCAGCTCAGTTTGGTACCTTCTCCCAGAGCATCCTTCTTGGTTTGGTACCCGCTCCCAAAAGACACAGGTCAGTTTAGAACCTTAAATGGTGAATGGCTGCTCCAAAAACATCCTGCTCCATGTGGAACCTGCTCCCAGAGCATCCTGCTCAGTTTGGTACCCTCTCCCAAAGCCTCCTGCACGGTTTGGTACCCACTCCCAAAACACCCAGCTCGGTTTGGTACTCCTCCCAAAACATCCTGCTCCGTTTGGTCCCTGCTCCTGAAACACCCAGCTCGGTTTGGTACCCTCTCCCAGAGCATCCTGCTCCATTTGGTATCCACTCCCAAAGCATCCAGGCCCGTTTGGTACCTGCTCCCAAAACACTCAGCTCACTTTAGTACCCACTCCCAAAGCATCCTGCTTCATTTGATATCCACTCCCAAAACATCCAGCTCAGTTTGGTACCCACTCCCAAAACATCCAGCTCGGTTTGGTGCCCCCTCCCAGAGCATCCTGCTCGCTGTGGCACCCGCAGCAGGTGGCACTCCGTGTCCGCAGGTCGCAGGGAGCCGTCCTTGGCTGTCCCCAGGACCCGGCCCTGGGCAGCAGTGCCTCCCCCGCCGGGGCAGAGCCCCGCACTGCCCGGCTCTTCCCGCCGGAGCTACAAAGCCCATCCAGCTCGCAGCTGGGAGGAATAAAGGCAGGATTAGCCCTGGGCATTGGACACCTAGAGCCGCTCGCTGAGCCAAGTGAGAAGGGCAACTCGAGGCATTTGTGCTCTGAAAAGCCTGGAGGTTTGGCAAAGGCAGCCACTCACTCAGCTGTGCAGCCTCCTGTAAACTGAAATGCCCTCCTAATGCTGCTGAAAAGAGAAAATAATGATTGCGCTGGGGAATAAATAAAAACCGAGGCTAAACATGAGATCATTGTGCTGACATTAGCAATTATCACCCCAAACACCTCTGCAGACATTCAGCACGGGGAAAAGGTGATCTCTCATAGCAGAAGCCTTTAGCTGACTTCCTTAGGTGTGGGGTGGAATAATTTCTTTGGTTGAATCACTTCCCAGATAACAAACAAACAAGCAAAAAAACCAAAAAATAGTAGCAGAAATTCGTGTTCCTTTGGTGTGGGGCAGGCAATTCACACATGAAACTTACTGAGAGAAACCACAGGTCATTTCATTCAAATACATCCAGCTGATTTTTTAGCACTTTCCCAACTTTCACAGAAGTTTGGGTTCTGAGGGCTAAGATGGGCAGCATTAGGGTCATCTTGTCTGACCTCCTGCATAAACAGGTCACAACATTTTTCCCAGAATTGAACAAATTTTATCTTGGAGATGTATTCCAAACAAGGATACTTTATGAGCCCACCCAAGCCAGACCTTTCAGTGTACAATCCCCTTATTATTAAGAAATCACACCTCCACTGGAGGTAGGAAATTGCTGTTTGTAGCTGGGCTATGTGTGTTTATAAACTCCTTTCCAGACCTCCTGATTTATAACTAACTCAACAGTCATGCTACCTCTCTACTATTTTTTAAATAAACTTTAAAAAGGCAGTTTCTTAAACTTAATCTTAAAGATTTTGTTTTTCTTTGAGCTCTCTGAAGATACTCCAGATCTTACTATGAAATTCTACAGCTGGCCCAGTGCAGGACTGAAGGTGCTGCTTTGCCTTTCCATCACCCACACCACATTTGTCCCTCAGATCACATGGGCTCCAGCACTGTGGGTCTTCTACATCATAAAGAAAAAGACACTCAAAGCAAAGTTATGAAGAGAAATGGACATTTTCTGCCACTGAGGAAGAAAGGGAGAAGAAATGGTGTGTGAGAAGGGAGCAGGCAACACTTCTGAGTGTGAAGAGATTATTTGTGCCACTGGTGCAGTTCTTGTTCGTCCCCCTGGTGCTGAGCCATTTTTGGGGTCTCCCCAATATCAATTAAGAGCAAACTCAGCAATAAATTATGCCCTCAGTCCTTCACATCTGGAGAAATCCCAGCACGTATTCACTTAGAAAAAGTGACCTGCCAGGGCCAGAAAATGGAACTGAAGTTGAGAAGTCTCTACATTTGAAAAGAATTAATTTGGCAACACTGGGGCAGACTTGCACTGGGAGAATCATTGTGCCATGCTTCCATCAGACCCAAACCAGGCCTTATCCACCCTTCAGGACTGAAACTGCTGGAGACCAGCAGGGCAGCACTTTGTGTGTGTCCTTTTCAAGCACACACTTTTCATTAAGTAACTTTTTTTTTAGACAAAGAACTTTTCACAGGAGGATGAGAGGATCTGCCTGATGAAATATTGACTCTCCCAATTCATATTAGATTCTCAAGCATCATTCAACAGCTCTGAATTGACTAATGGCCATCACAGCAAATGGATTTCCACCTTAATCTTTAGTTCTTGTCTGAATGATATTAATACACATTGTTTATCACTAATGAGCTCTAGAATATGATGTTAACAGAAGCAATTAAGGCCCAGAATAACTGTCTGCAACACTGTGCTGGGGCTGAATGCAGGGGTAATGAATCACTTCTATAGCTCAGCTCCACTTTCCTCGCTGCAAATCATACATCAGATCTTACTGAGCTCATCTTAGTGCCCAGGCTGTGCCTTTATTTTTAACCTGTGTGTATGCAAGAGGTTGCTTATTTAGGAAAGAAGAAGACAGGTCTTTTGGAGATCCAGCCTTGTGGGTTTTATTTAGTGTTGGGTGAGAGCAGCTACCTCTAAAGAGAGGTGTTGTATTTACACTACTTTATTCCTGTACCTGTAGATTTAAACTTCTTCTCAGGTGTTTAAGTTTGGGAGAACAAAGCTTGAATCAGAGCACTGTGTAGCCAGGACTGCCAGACCCTGACTTCTTGTGCAGATAATCACAACAAAGTGGTCAGGAACATCAAGGAGCTTTTTGGCTGCTCAGGGCAATAGTGTCTCAAAAACCCTTGGAGGACTGCTGCCTTCGGGGAAACATTTCCATGACACTGGTGGCCACATGTGCTGGCTTGGGACAAATCTGGAAGGGAACTTGCAAAGGGGTGATTCCCTAAAGGGCACGATTCAGCAGCCCTTCCCCCCACCTGTTCAGGAGATAAACCTCCTCCAAGAAAAGTGGGGAAAACTGTTTATTTAACAAGCAAAGTGCTCACAAACATGAAAAAATTAATAATATTAAACAATGGAACCTCTCATTGTTCTGAAGAGATGGAAAATTCAGAGAGAGTCCTTTTCATGGGTTTCTCTTTGGCTCACTGAGTGTCTCAGTCCCTCTGAGGAATGTCTCATTCCTCTGCTGGAATGCAGCTCACAGATGTGAGCTCCCAGTGTTCTTCTGGGTTTTCAGTCCAGAGCAGGGCTGAACAGCTCAGGAAAAGAAAAACCCACAGTCCAGGGAACTTCTCTGTCTCAGCTAGCTAAAAAAATCTAACTAAAAGCAAAGGAGAGCTCTCTCCCACTGTCTGTGCTGCAGACAACATGCACTGAGAGGAAACTGAAGCTCTTATCTCTATGTTTTTGAATACAGCCACAAAAATATCCACTGCTTTTCCTTCTCCCCACCACTTCACTCTCAGATCTAGTTTTAAAGATCAAAACTTACTTCTGGGCTAAACAGATGAATGGGGATACAATTCAGCACCATAAAGTCACCCCAAGACATCACAGCAATTTAAAAACTGAGGTCCAGAAGAAAGGCAAAGTATGATGCTACCCAGCTAATTTTTATTTTGCACTGTTGCCCTGTCCCAGCACAGGCTGAACACATCTGTCTTTAGTGAACTGTATTAAACACTGAATCTTTGAGGGGTTTTGGAGCCAATCTAGTCCTGAAAAGGAAACAAAAGCTGCAACTTGACAGCAACATTCACAGAAGTGAGGATGAGAATTACTGTGAGCCTCCAATACAAGACTCGGTCCTACACCTAAAGCCAGAGCAAAGTTACTGTTGACAGGTTGGAGTCAGTAAGCCAGGGGTCTCTCTGAATCTTTCAGAGAGAGATCAGAATGCAGGCATTGAATTAAAGCCATTGGATGGGTTGAAGTATGTTAAGCCACTCACACATAAAGCAGAGGTGAAAGTTTAGGTTGTAGCATGAGTAAGTAAGTAATTAAAATAAGTTTTAAGTGCTTTTAGTGACTAAAAGGTCTTAGATGCCTGAGAAGTAGTACATGTTCTAGTGAAGGTTGAAAAACATACTAGTGTTTCCTTAGAGGCTCCAAGAACCTAGCTTCAGACATAACAGAGTTAGAGTTAAGAATATTGCTGACATTTTTCAGTTAGAACAAGATAGGCCATGTATGTATTTTATACGTAGCCTGGCGTGCTAGGAAACCAGAATTCTAATAGGCTAAGAAGTTGTGGTCCGAGTTTGTGCCTTAGCTAGTTGGAAAGTTTCTATAAAAGAACATGCATTAGGGAGAGCTGGGGCTCTGTGCCATGGCTTTATGCCATGTGCATTTTGCCACTTGCTCTTTGCCATTGCTTTTGCCCCTTGCTTTATGCCATGTGCTCTTGTCATTGCTTTGCTTTGTTTTTGCCTTTGAGACTGATGTGCTCCTGTAATAAATACCTTTATAGCAACTATTAACTTGCTTGGCTTTTTAAAGAAGGAAATTACCTGACAGTGTAGGTACCTCAGAGCACCTGGAGATCTGCAGAACCTCACATTGACATCAGTAGGAACCTGTTGTAAATAAAGCTCAACTTCCATCAAGTAAGCTTTTCTATGTTTCTGATACACTGAAGAATACACTCATCTAGTCTTGAAGGACAATTTAGGAAACCAGAAGTATCAGGCAATGGGATCATTTGTTCTCATCCTATAAGAAATTGTTGAAACAAGTCAACGCCAGTGTGAATTTATTTTTGCCATGTATTTTGGCAGGAGGCTCAAAATCTGCCTGAAGCTGCTCTGTCAGTCCAAACAGAGAAAATGTCAATGGCCATGAAATCATTTCTGTTCAGACACTCAGCCCCTTGATTCACTGCAGGAGAGCACCCTACATCTGGGTTATTTTCCTTAAATAAGCTCAAGGCAAACAGTTTTGTCCATAGGCTCACCTGGACTGTGCTGCACTGCTGTTTCTCTCAGCCCCAGCTCTGGCTGGTGTTTCATAAACACCCAAATTAATGAAAGTTGAAATGTAGCTGTTCAGCCAGCAAAGTGGAACACTCTCAACTGCTGCAGGTGAACCAGATGACTTTTGCCTGTCTTCACCTACAGATGTTATCACCACTCCTACCAGCAGGCTCTGCACGTGGTCATTTTTGATCTCTGGCTGATGCTTAGTACCAAATTAGTCAGCAGTTCCTCTTTTTTCTTATTTTTAAGGCGTTATCTATCTAAGGACCAACATCAAAGCAGCAGGAGCATCATTTCATTGTGCTGGCTTGAATTGCAGTGTCACTTTAATTTGCAGCCGCTGAAGCAGAACCTCACCAAGTGCAAAGGAAATATTTGAGCAATTAGCCTGCACTCAGCTCAGGGCTGCAGGAGCCACACCACGAGCTGTGGGATGTCCTCAGCACCCAGCCAGACCTGCAGCTCAGGGTGCACGGAGCTGTGGCACTGCTGAGGAGAAAGGGACACTCCCTGGGACACCTTAGAACAAAATAATCTGGGAAGGAGCTTTAAGAAGTCAAGCTCATGCTGTTATGTTTTGTTTGCTTGCTTGTTTTTGATATATGTGAAGGGGAATTGAAAGCAGCTTATTTCATGCAAATTTTAACATCAGTAAAGGCATGGGTATTAAGCAAATTTAGATTTACAATTCTACTTGAGAAGACAGTGTATTTCCAGTGGATGAGATTAGAAGTCCTGTGCTCTGAAGGGTTGGGAAAAGCCAGCAGTAACAGCCATTTACACACCTCTTGTAGCAGCAGGTGAGGGACGAACTCCCTCTTCTCCATGTGCAGCCTCCTTGTGCAGTTCCCTGCACCAGGCTCCATGGCTGTCCTCCGGGTTCTCCAAACCTGGTTCTCCAAACCTGACCTCATCCTGCAGATCTAAAGGGGGACAGGGTGAGGCAGAACATGGCACGTTCACAGTTCAGACATGGACAGCAGCAGCAGAACCAGTGTCACCTTTATCCCTGTGCCTCAGCAGCCCTTCTGTTCATCCACGTTACTGCTGCCACTGATTTAAGGCAGGAATTTCCTCCTGTACAATCACACAGACATCCCTGTCTCCCAAAACTGATAGTTCCTATCAACAAGGAAAGCAGAGAAAAACCTTCACTCCATTTCACCTGAGACACCAAGTGACAAAGCAATTTATTCAAAGTCTGTGGAAAACCTGGGATGCTGTCCTGGGCCAGATTTTCACTGCCCAGGACCAAGTGAGCAGCCAGCTCCTCTCAGGGCCACCAGCACTGGACAGCTGGGTGCCCACTTGCCCTTGTCCCAGACAGATACAGGTAATTCAGAACAGACAGTGTGGAAGGGGCTTACAGCTGGTCTGTGAGCCAGAGAAAGTTAATTGATAAAGTTTATTTCTGAAAGGAATTTTACCAAGGCTATTGGTGAGAAGAGAAGAGAAGAGAAGAGAAGAGAAGAGAAGAGAAGAGAAGAGAAGAGAAGAGAAGAGAAGAGAAGAGAAGAGAAGAGAAGCTGCAGTTGGGAAAAGTATTTTTAGAAAAGTTTTGTGAAAAACAGTGGTGGAGATGGTTTTGCACCAATGAATGTTATGTTGATCTGTTGTAACCAATGAATATAGTGTAAACTTTGTAGAGAGTATAAAAGACAGCTAGCTGTTGTAATAAACAGATATTAGCCTTCTGAAATGGAGTGCATCCCTTTGTATATTATGTCTGCCCCAACAGTGACAAGACAGGTCCCCAAGGCTTGTTTGCCCATTAAGGTGTTGGGAAGGGAGTTGGAGCTCCCTCCCATCTCCCTGGGCAGGAGCAGCTGCTGTCTCTGTATCTCCTGACCCTCAGAAATGCCACCATCCATCTCAACACCCCCTTTTCCAGAACCCAACCACCAAACCCCCTCTCCAGTGGGCAGCCAGGTTAGCCAAGGGGGATGGCAGAACCAACCTGCAGCAGAGACACCCCAAAAAAGCCAAGCCCCGAGTGTCCTCCAGCCCATGTGCCCAGCCAGGCCCTTTGTGGGGCCGTTCCCAGGGGCAGCCATGGGTGCTGTGTGAGGCACCTGCGGGCTGGACAATGGGCTGTGGGTGCTCTGGGTAGAGACAGATTGATGTATTGTGTGTGGGGGAGGAGGGCTGTCACTGGAATCCATGTGAACCCAGGCTTTGGGGGCAGTGCAGATTGACAGCTTTTGTAGGGCACAGCTCTCTTTCAAAGCTCTGCTTTATAGACAGTAGGTTAGGGGGGCCCGGGCTTTCACTCCCATAATTCGAACAGGGCAATCATCAGCATTGAGAATCTCTTCCCTCTCTCTCTATTTTTTTTTTTTTCCACCCCCTTGTTATGCATTAAATGATTTCAGTGGAGGAATGTGCAGCATTAATTAGAATTGGTTAGCAGATACCGAGGGGAAAAGTTTCTTCACAACAACTAAAGGAGGTGTCAGTGCCACAAAGGCGGTTTTGTTTTCGCTCTCCCCCACATTATCAGTGCAATATGTAAGGTAGCGATTCTTTTCATTTAAATTAAGTGGAAAGCTACTAAATCTTGTTTTATTCTCAAAAAAAAAAAAAAAGGAAAAGGTCCTTAACACTTATCTTTTAACTTCTTTTATTTTGCAAGGTTAGTGTTTACTTTTGCTTTCAGTCCTCCCCATTTATCGGCCTGCAAAGATGTGTATCCAGTTTTGTGTATCATTTAGCTCCTACAATTATGAGCAAGTACAACTAATATATAAGGATTGTCTCCTGATTAAAGCAACAACTTTACCATTTAAAATAAAAGGCGCTCGTCTAGAAGGACACATTGAAATTCAGAAGTGTGGCTGGCTGTTCTCTGCAGGGATTTCCTCATTTCTTTCAACTTTTTAAATAGAAGTTAAGCTAAAAGATGGGCTTGAGCATATAAAGTAAGAGCTTAGAAGAAACGCTCATTAATACGTCTACGTACTCTTTTTATTTCATTCCTTAAAAACTTTTCCCATAGACAACACCTAAACAAATATTAGCCCTCATAGTGTTAAAATATTTTCTTCCATCAAAAGTACTCAACTTATTTATAAAATAATCATTAGAAAAATAAAAACTAAAAAAAAAATCTTAACAAAAGACACAGCTCTAAGTGCTACACCATGGGGCCATATCACATTCCTCGTTTACTGTTAAGGGTTTAAAAATTACCAAATTATTACCACCATAAAGCAGCATTTCTTAAGACATGTAAAGCCAACTGCTGTTTCCAGAAGTGAATTACCAAGGCTCCATGCCATGCAGAGCTCCTTCCCACAAATTCCCCTGGAATGTAAAGATATTTACACTTTGCCCACAGCACCAGCCAGCTTCTTGTGTTCTTTTTTTACCAGGAAAATAATCATTCCTGCTTGTTCCCCTGAGGGAGGGCTGGGAGGAAGAGCAGGTATTCCTGGAGAAGGAATAGTCCTTCTCCTGCAGGGCAGATACCAAACCCTCATTTTTTTTGTCTGACATACCCAGGCAGTCTGTCCCATGCATTATATAGCCAAAAACACAGCTTAAAAAAATAAGCTTTTCTATTCAGTATCTAGATCTTAACGAGCATGATTATACCTCCACCTTACTGATAAATCAGGAGTTGCCAGTGGGAGAGATGATGTTAGAGCTTTTTTTAAACACGGCTCAGCATTGCCACAGCAACTTCAAGAGCTGGGCAAAGATGAGCAACACAGAGAGGAGCAGTTTCTCCTAAGAGCAAGGTGCTGTTTCCTAAGCAGAAATTTAGCAATATAAAACACCACCTGAATATTTCACCCTCTGGCTGGAGGCTTTTCCCCACCATGAACAAGCTGACTAAAACTCTGACGTTGTCTTGCAAGAAAAAAAAATCCATGGGGTGTGAAGGGTTATTTTCCACAGTGCAAAGGAAGGGAGGAACAGGGAACTCCTCCCCTCCAGCATCCCAAAACTACCGGTGCAGCTTCGGCAGGTGGGGTGTGAGCCCACAAATGAATTAATTAATTCGTTCATTAATTAACCAACCGAGTGCCCCTGTGTGGAGGCTCAGGGCTGTTTGCTGCCTTTTCTGGGTAGCCCAGGTCACTGCTGGGGTGGAGTTGATGCCAGGACCAGGGCTGGGGTCAGGCGAGGCAGCGCAGAGCTCGCTCAGCATCCTTCCCTGGCACAGCCCTGGCTCCTTCCAGAGCCTCTCCCTCGCCAAGTTTGCCCGTGTCTCCTTCACCCTGGCCCAGGGGCCGGCTCCTCTCCTTTTTTCTATTTTATTTTTCCCCCCCCTCCCTGAGCACAGCACCTCTCGCAGAGTTATGCATCCCTCATGCATGTAAATGAGAGGGGTCCAATTACACGCGGGGGAGAAAGGGTTTAATGAATCGTGAAAAAGCAAGGGTTGCTTAGGAAAAGCTCAATCCCCTCATCCCCCCGCTTGGAAATGTGCGTTCCTCGGTTTAGAGAGGGGTGGGAGAATGCGGAGGGGTGCACGGGAGAATCCCCGCAGCTGAATGAATGCCTCGCCTGTTTGTGTTTGCTCCAGCCTGCACTTGAAACCTGCGATGGGCGCTTTGGAAGGGAAAGAGTCGGGCACAGGGGTTACTCCTCCCTGCACAGCACAAACTAATGCAATCCGTGATTGCAGATAACTCCGAGTTCTCCCACATGCAGACATTTCTCCTTCTGTTCTCCTTTCCTCTGTGTGTTCTAAGGACACAAAACAGAAGGAAATTGTTATTTATGGGGTTCTGTACAGCACTGGCACAGGTTACACAGCCCCAAGATCTCTGACCGACTCCCACACCTGGCTGACTCTGAAATTGCTTGGTTATCACCGCCTGTCCCTGCTGAATGGGAACTGGACACCTTAGGATACAATGAATATTTTAAGGCAAACCACTCCAAAGCAATATTATTAATGCCAAGTATGATTTCATTATGGTTACATTTAGAACAGACATTAAGGCAAATTGATTTGTAAATATTCTGAGATTCTTTCAGAGGTCTTTTCCTTCTGTTGTTCTTTTTTCTTCTTTTTTAGCAAGATTAATTATTAGTCACTAATTGTTGCTAAAATAATTTTAATATCTTAGATTATGGTGTTAAAAAAACCCCAGTGCCCTCAGTGGGAATTGCACATCACTGAGCTGTGAAAAGGAAAAGAAACACATAAACACTTGAGTTTGAGGATGGTCTCCCTTTTCCACATCAGTGAGGGAATCACAAGTATTGAGCATTTGTAACTGCTCCAACCAAAATCTAGCAGATCTATTGTCTGTTCAATATCTTCAAAATTTGTCCTCAAACTTTCCTTCTTTATTTGGGCACAGAAATACCTGTGAAATTGCACATGGCAGTGGTTTCTCATTAAGGTGGGATGCAGCTGGGAAGAAGAATGGCTTCCACAACAGCAGCAATAGAACGACTCCATGTGTGCACAAATTTCCACAGGATCATAAGTAACTCATGCCCTAAGCTTGCCCCAATTTTACTGACTTCATCTAGAACCCTGCAGGCAAAAGGCATAACTTTTTGCAGTTTTGAATTAATATTTAGAAGCATGTGGAATAAAAAGAGAGACCTACTGCTTTGCTGTTGCACATTCTTAGTCCTGAATTATTGGCCAGACAAAAAAAAAACAAAGAGTGATAGAATTCCCTGGTCTGACTGAAAATGAAAAAATGAATGAAGATTTATAGGTAGTCAAAAAAACTAAATTGCTACTTCTGGACATAACAAACTAAATTTTTCAGCCTATATAATTAATTTCATCCAAAGATGGTACAGAAAGTATCTTAAAGAGTACATATGTCATCGACAAAATTTTCATACAAATCACGTGCCCTGTAAGTTTATCCAACAGATTGACTCAGCCACATACATCAAACCTTGTTCAGAAAATAACATTTAGTGAAGCACAGAGGGGAAAAAACACCATCTGAGTTAAAAACAACATCTTATACAACGGTGTGAAGGGAAAGACACGCTCTGGAGCTCATAATTCTCATACATTTCATCATGGAAGTTGGATAAACAAAGAGCTTTCAGCTACAAATATCACCAGGCAGCTGACACACTATTAACACATTGTCCTGAAGGACCAAACACCACTTAGGTTGAAGGACATTTTACTTAGATTTGTTTTCCAATTAGCATTTTAAGTTATTTAAGGGTGATGCTTTCCTAATGCACTCTGGGGTTTTCTTTTTTTTGTAAGACAGTGCAGAAGAACAATTCTTTAATACAGTATAAAAGAGAAATACCAGAATAAAATATCAAGTGCTCATGAGATACCTTTTTTTCTTTTTTAACAAATCAGGAATAGTTAAAAGCACAAAGCCACTTAAATCTCCATTCCTATATCAATGGGACACACCACTACCCAAAGGACCATTTTCTGCATCCAATCCTAAACCTGAAACTTTTCTTTCCCCTAAATTTCCTCCATGTTCAAGCTTCTTTGGTGCTTCTACCACATTACTTTTCCTCCCCTGCCCACACATGGCAGATATTTGGGGTGGTGGATATTCAGTGATGTTTGGGTTGGGACACCTTTCATGGATCAGCAATTCCAATTCCACCTCCTGGAAAAGTGGAGGAACTTTTTTAAGGTCTGATTTTCACAAGCCAGGATCAGACTGTCTGCACAAAAGCCTTTGCTTTTCTTTCAACAGAAAACATATTAAATACACTCTCAAGTGGTTGCAGATTTATTTTTTTTTTTTATGGGGAAACATTAGGTAATTAAGGAAATCATGCACCATGCCATGTGGAGGCCTCCTAACAAATACAACTTTGGTGGCCATGACCCTGGCCAGAGGAAGAAGGCTGTGATGTCACCTCATCCCCAAGCCCCAGTTTCACGGATAGTATCTCTGAAAGGAATTGTCTAAAGGAGATTGTTCCTTATGAAAAGTTCACATGATGGAGTCTGAAGGGCTTGTTTCACTTGAAGCCCAGCAGGACAGAGCTGTTTGGAAAGAAGCATTCAGTGTGTTCTGTTTTGCTGAAAGCTGTCACAGTGAACAAGTACTTAGCAAACAGCATGAACAAGGATATGAACTAGAAAACTAGCAGGGCCCTGACAACATTGTAATAGTGGGCTCGTCTGTTCAGAGCCTCTGCAGTGATGCATGGGGGAAGGAGAAGGGAAACAGCAGCACTGAACTCCTGTATTTTACATTTTTTAGAAAGGTGACAGTATATATCACTGCCCCCAAGGTGTTTGTGCTGTCGTGGTCACTCCTGGCACTGGTGGGAGGGAGCAGCCTCCTGGCCAGAGGGGGTGCAGGGCAGAGGCACAGCACATCCCAAGGGGGAACTGACTGATCCACTGAAAAGCAGCCAGTTCTCTTCCTCTGGTCCTGTTCTGTGATATCTTTACTGTTGTTATGATGGGCTGCCTAAGCTGTCACTCCTTGCATGTATAATCCATGTTCAGCAGTGAATAAAAACTGCCTGAATCCCAGTCCACAACTGGGAGAGGATCTGCCATCCCACACCTTTGGAAAGGGGCCACTTTCCCTCCTGGTGAGTTGATGACACCATGTAGGTTTAGACAAGCACCCATTAAAGACCCCTCTCCCTCCACCCCATCAGAACATTAAGAGACATCAAAGGAGTAGGGGATAAGAATAAGACCCACAGAATACTCCTTTGGTTTTTACATAGTGCATCCAGGTCCTTGTTTCTCTAGCAAGCCCCAAAACCACACTAACCACACCTCTCCCCCATCACTCTGACCATTGTCCAGCTCAGGACAAGCAGAGTTTCAAAAGCTGTGAGAAATAATTTTTATTTATCATTTCTAACAGGCTGTGCATTTTCCTAGATAGAGAAAGCTCCCAACTGGTGTCCTTTGCTGCAGAGGACTAACTGTGCCTTCTCCAGATCATCTTCCCCCAAGCAAGTGACACAAAATCCCTTTTCCCTCATTGCCTTTGCAGGGACAGAAGATTTGGAATGCTTAAGTGCCCAGCATAGCATTCACCTCTTGGCTTACAGACCTCCACTGGCTCAGGATGGAAAGAGCTTTTCTAGCCTATAGCAAATCCTGATTTTAGCAGGTCCTGGGATATATCCTGGACCTGTCACCCATTCCCTCCATAGTCTGCCATGGCTTAAAACCTCTTGGAGTGGTTTGTGGAGAGAGCAGAGGTGGAGGAAGGAGGAGTGAAGAAGCACCAGCTCCTGCACTGAGATGGATCAGAGGCACTGCTGCAATCCTGACCCTCTGACTGCCTGCTCTTCCTTCCTCCCTTCATGGCCAGGAGCAGAGTTATTGCTTCTGCCTGGAAATTTGGATCTTAATTTATAGGGCAAATATACATTGCTTTTAAAAGGTTATAAAAATAATTTTGTCTGGCCTCCTGCCTCAATGCAGCCCATTTGGGACCTGAGGAGTATCTGTCCTTAATCTGAGGCTTCTAAACCCTTTATCATTAAAGACAGGAATGTTTTCCAGTAATCCACAATGTTTCTGGGTGAGTTCTCCACTAAGTCCCTCCACAACACCGATAAATATCCAGCTTTAGGATGAGCTGTGTTCCAGGGAAATCCAGAGCTGTGCCCACCAAAGTGACAGGCTTTGTCTGGATCTGAGGAACACATTTTATCACTTTTATGATCATTCCAATGTATTATTCTCTAGTTCACATGTAAACTGGTAATCAGGTGTTCTCAGACTCAAAAATACCTCATGGGATTGAATTTGCTTCAAAGATAGGCAAAGCTACTTTCTCCCTCTGATAACCACATCCCTCAGATCCTGGGAATTCTATTACAAGTTTCTTATCATTATGAGGATAACAGAGTTTTTTTCAGCAAAGCAAGTGTCTTCTGTAAGGAGACCAATTATGATAAGGCTTTTCTTCCACTGATTTTTTTTCAGCTGCTCCCTGAACCAGATAGCATGTTTTCATTAGGAAAAAAACGTTATTTCCCCCTCTTTTTCTCTGCTTTTTCCAGCCTAAATCTTTCATTCCAAGTGCAGAAGTTTGAAAGAGAAAGGATTAACTAGGCTTTATTGAAAATACCAGCATTTTTTATTATATAAGGACCTGTATCATCAACATTTTTAACAAGACAGCTTGGATTAGCCAGGAAAATTTGGTCAGTAGTAAGAAAACATTGATATGATGCCCTCACCACAGGACTGAGAGTGAGCACCCATGCAGAGGTAGAAACAGGGACATTTCCAGCTGGCATTGCTGGCTACAGAAGGTGCCACCACAAGTTCTGGACAGCTGCAGAGGGACAGGATGTGATTCAATGCCCCTCTACCTCTATAAAATATCTACTGTCACTTTTGTGACTTATACCTCTGCCTTTTGTCTCTCAAGTTGCAAAACTGCTTTGCCCCACCTGTGCTGCTCCTTGCAGCATCTGGAGCTCCACAATCAGGGTGGCAGACACAGATCTGCTGCTAGACCTGTCACTGCCTTGTCTGCAGCAGGATGGGGCTTTTTGTCCTTGAATAGCATGGGGGAAAGCCACTCTTTCTGCCATTTCCCTCCCCACAGATATCCCATATTCCTGGTCTTTAGGCTGTTCTATTCCCAGGCTGGCCTATCTTTAACCCGTGAGCTGTTTGAAGCTGTAAAACACAGAGCCCCTTTCATGCAGGGAGGGATGTGTTCCTGCCAGGCCCCAGTGTTCTAGGGAATTTGCCAGATCCCTCAATAATCTGATCCTCTGCCTTTTGGCTGCAGTGCTCAGAGCTGGCTCTCCCAGAACAGGATCTCCATCCCCTCCTGCATCGTGCTTTCCCCACTGCCTGGTAACCATGTGCAGGCTCCAGCCCAGTCCAGCATTCCCTTCCCAGCAGAGCAGCAGCTCCAGACAGCACAGGCACATGCAGGAATGGAGGATTTCTAATTGCAGTGTCCCATTTAAGCTTTCTGATGCAATAAAAGCACTGGGTTTGATTCCACAGCACAAATCACAGGGCTTGATAGGGATGTAGGAATCCAGCAGAGTGCCAGGAGCAAGGAGAAGGAAAGTGATGTAAAAGATGGTCCAAACAGGGCCTGAGAAGGGATCAGGGACAGCTGAGCTGCCTTACTATCTATGCTGAGACCCTAAATAATGTTAGGAACCCTCTGCCCTGGCTGGGAAACTCAGCTGTGCACACCAGGCCAGTGATAAGAGATACCCCCACGCTCCAGGGCTGCCAATTAATCACTGTGCACATGCTGAGGAAAAACCCGTGCCAGCAAGGCTGCAGCAGTGCCAGCCTGAGGAAAAAGGGAGGTGTCACCCTGTGTAGCTGCTCTGTCACCACCCACAGCCAGGGCTGCAGGAAATTGCTGCTCCAGACATCACCCATCTGACTTCCCTCCCGAGCTCTTGTTCCCTCTCCTACCCAAAATTAACTGGCCTTGCAGAAAAGGAATGTAATTTTAAAAGTTCTGAGTTAATCAAATGCTTTAAAAACACAGTGCCTGCGGTACAATGGATCAACTTTGTCCTGGGTGTCAGGCCATTCACTCCAGCTAGCTTGCACCAGAGATGAATTTGCTCTGGTGCCTTTGTCAATAAAATTCTCGATTAAAAGAGACCCTATATAGAGCTGGTCCCAGAGGTAATTGCTAGTTAATCAGCCAATTAACTGACCCAACGAGTAGGAAAAGGGGGAGGGGGAAGGAAGGGGGGAAACAAATCAGTCAAGGTACGGTAGAACATAATTCTTTGGGAGTTAGTGTTAGAAACCTTTTTAAAGGGATTTCAGCCTACCTTGACTCACTCCCCTTCCTCTTCTTTCCTTGTTCTCCTCTTCCCAATTTGTAATTGTTGGTTCCCCTAATTGGCTGATTAACTACTTATTGCAGACAGACCTGGAGGTATGTGGAATCCCCTTAGCCACATTGATTGCACCAAGGCAAGCAAGGCTGAATGCAGCAGAGCATCTCTGTGGGCTGGCTTTTCCTTCCCCAGCCTGATGGCTTCGAGTCAAGCAGCATTTCATTTGAGAAGACCCTTTTCTAAACTAGTTTCTCTTTTGTTTATGTAATGCTGCAAAGAAAGGGTTTATTTTTTTTTAACGCTCTGTTATACAAACACAATGATTTTAGTAGTAAAGTTTGTACACCCCAAACCAACCAATTTCCTATTCACTGATCCCCTATCAGGATATTTCAATGAATGAGCTGTTACAGCTGCCTGATGTTACAATAATAAGTGATGACAATAGAATTAACCTCTGATTTCCTTTGATAGTGTCACCAGGCTGCTGGCTACCAGCAGTAGTGCTGGGAGATGAGTCCTAAAGGTGAAAAGGGCAAGCTGAGAGAGTTCCCCTCATTTCCCCTCCTTGGCTTTCTGTGGGGGAAGAGAGCAGAGCTCAGCCTTGCATTTGTTGTGTTCACACCAGATTTATGGCAGGTCAGAAGGGAGGTACCAGCGAGTCCCGGTACATCCCAAAACCACACGGCCAAGGAGGAGCCCAAAGCTGCTCTATGAAGCTTCAAAGAGGAGTTTTGCTGTTGTTCAGCATGAAGGAAATCTTCCAGCACTGCTTTGGCACACCTTGGGCAGCAAAGTGAGACAGAGATGGAACTGCCACACGTAGAACTGTGACAGCAGGGCTCCAAGGGGCTGGCCTCTCCCAGACAATACCTGTCAGTGCACACAGGCAGGTTATTTTCTAAAGCTGGTAGACTGTTCTGGTCTCTCACCCTCCTCTGTAAATAATAAATAATATTCTTTTTTTTTTTCTCCTCATTTCTTGAGCTGCAAAGAAGCAACTTCTCCAGGGAGATGGGCAGAGAATGGAGTTCTCCTGACAGAACCTCTATCGCATAAAGCTCTTCTTCAAATTCCACTTTTCTCCCTCACCTCCAGAAGAGAGTTTGGGGTTTTAATTCTATTTAATATTTGTGATTATTTAGTCCTCCTGCCCCTCTTTTCTCCCTCAGCAGAAGGACAGGCTGAACCCGGGCAGCCCATCCTCAACTGCATGTAAATCACAATCTGATTAGGCAGTGATATATTCATCTCTAGCTCCTGTATAAAAGTTATTCAAGTATTTTGACAAAATAAGTGCTGTTTACTTTATACATTTTCTGCTAATTCTAAAGATTTCTGCAAACCTAAAGGATCTCATGGAATTTACAGGCTTGTGGCTTTGCTATTGAAAGTATAAAAGCATGCTAAATTAAGTTGATTTGCCTGTGAAAGAAACACGTCCATTATTCATGTCAGGGCCCTGTCACATCAAATTGAGGGAGTGAAGAAAACCCTTTTTTATCAACGTTTAGAAGCAGGGGAAAAACCGACCATTCAGGAACTGAATTTCAATTGGGAGAAAGTCAGCCTGAAAGCAAGGTTAAAAAAAAAAAAAAAGAGCTGGGGACATGTCTAATGTTGGAAATCAGCAAAGGGTGGGTTGATTTAACTTTGGCTGGGATCTTTCAAACAGAAAGCCAGGACGAAACTCAAAGTAGCAAGTAGAACACACAGTCTCGATGTCTCTCATGTGTAAACTTGTCACAAGTAGTTAAGCTAATTCAGATTTCAAACTTTTCAGACCCTGTTCTTCTTGGATGCTTCAAAATAATGATAAAAATTGTTAAATAAAGCATTGCGTTTGTGCTCAGCTAATTTATCCACTGGCTATTACATGATTTAATTCTTATTAGCAGGCAGCATGTAGGGGGGTTTAAAGCTTGATGAGCTGACAGAAATTGGAAAAAAGGTTGGTTTAGACATGGTTGTTCTTCATTTGGGGGATGAGAGGATCAAAAATAGTCAGGAGTGTTTCCTATCTACTATAAGAGACATAGCTATAGATAGATATAGCTATAATATATAACTTAATGTAGCCAGAAAATCTCCCAATTTATATGATCTACTCTGTGGTAGGTACAAAATAAACACAAAATAATGGCACCTGCCATCTTTTAAATAAAAAAATTGATTTGCAGTCTCCTAAGCTACCCCAATATACACAGAGTTAAATGAGAAACTGTAAGCGGAATTTTGTACATTGAAATTCTTCTTGTTGTCTGATGATAATTTCTCGTGTGTCCTGCTTATTTAGCAAACAAAAAGCTTACAGTTCCTTCTGCCTACAGTCGGTTTTTATAAGCTTTAAACAGCATGGTAAGTGGCATTTCACAGTCTTCTGCTTCAAGCCTAATCTGTTTAGACTGGAGACTTCAAGATATTCTTTAAAAGCAGCCCAGTTTTTATGTCGCTGACATTATTATACTGTACAAAGGGTAACTCAGCCACTTAAATCGTGTTTCTGGGTACCAGGCCTGTACCTCATTTCTGCATGAGATTTGTTTTCCTACCTTTTGTTTTTGCCCAGCCCCAGAGCCTGGGGGTTAACATGTTTTCTGCTTTAAAGCTCTTCTGTGAAAGACACTTTGCCACCTCATCCAGGCTCTCTCTGAGCTTCCCAACTTCAAAGTCTCAAGCTGGGAAAGCAAATCTTAAGTCCCAAATGCTGGACTCTACAGGACTCCTCCACTAAAGTTAAGTTCTTGTCTTTAATTGAAAATTGCAGCCAGTGTAAATAGGAGATGGTTTGCAGCAAGCTGTTCACAAAGGGAATTACCTCGTGGAGTGGCTGCACTGGGGTAAACAGAGGGGATAAAAAAGGGGGAAGAAAAAGAGGGAGAAAAAAAGCCAGGAGTAAAAGAGAGAGGCTTTGTGCTGTGGAGGTAGCATCAAGACAAGGATTAATGGCTGGAGGAATTGTATTTTCTGTGCTTTCAGTGACATTACAATCTCCCAAAAGTAATTGTTACTAATAAGTGGGCCAGTAAAGAGAGGTCAGGGCATTAAGGGAAATGGAAAAACCAGGCTCTGAAAATAACAGGAGCCTTTTATTCTGTAAAAACCAAGCAAAGTGGTGCTGATCTGTTTATTTTTAGTACTTACATTTGGGTCAACTAGTGAAGTTTATTATTTCAAAGAGTTGACAAACGATAGGAAGTGATACACTCATACCATAAATACCATTTTCTGCCAACTGAACTTATTCCCATGTGCCCACAGTTTATTTATTTCACAGTGAAATTAATTTCACTGTTGATGTATTCCACAGATCTAAGAGTGAAATCCAAGCAGCTGTGCTGGAGGGGTGCCAGGGCTGCCAGAGCAGAGCCAGGGGAGTGGTGGTGGTGGTGGGAAGCAGGGCAGCATCCTTTTCCATCCTCAAACCTCTGCTGCCCTGGGGTTGTGGTGCTGGGACAGGCTCACAAAGCATCCCCAGAGCTCTGCAACCACTCAAAAAGGCACAGCAGCAGAAAGAGAGGGGAGCCCTGTGGCCTTCTCCTCTCTCCCACTCCCAGGAGAAGGGGTGACTTGGGATTTTGGCTTGTTGGGTTCCCTGCCCTGGCTCATTGAATCTCCTTTTCCATCAGGACCAGCAGCTTTAGCAGCTCAGCTGCATCATGGAACAGCACCCTGAGACTCACTAATTTTAGGCTCAGTTTTAGCAGCTCCATGAATCAGCCTGGATTTGTCTCTTGATCCCTCAGTGACAGAATTTTCTGCCTGCAAAATGGAAGGCAGAACTCTTCCGTCTCTTCCAGCTTCCTTTTCCACACAACCCTAAGCAGAGAGTGGACACTGTGCTCCTGGGAATCCATTGAGCAGCTGGGATACATTTTTTGTATTAAAATTATTACTACATTTAATGATTGTTTAAGCAAACACACTGACCTCTATTCTGTTGAATAGTTCCTTATGCCAGGTCACATAGCTCCAGAAGAGCAGAAACAGCTGGAATCTGGATATCCTGAAAAGTAACAGGATGGATATTACCAGGCAAAAAGATTTTCCACTGCTATCAGTGCACCTACTGCTGGTTTTGTTTAAATTTGGGTTTTTAATTCGTAGCTCAGCATATTCAAAATGCAGGTTTGAATGGAAACCAGTGGAGCCAGAGTCTAAAGATCTCATAGAAATATAACTGAGTCTGTTCATGCATAATGCAGAACTACGGGAAACTGTGATGGGATTCAGAAAAATGTACTTCACTATGTTTTTTCATGTTACATAACCTATTTTTAATAAAATATAGAACCTGTGAGTTTAAGAGCACTGCTGACAAAAACCAGAATCCTACAATTATAGAGCAGGGAATTACATTTGTTTCCACTCACTTTTCAGTGGCTGACACGTTGCATTAATTAAAAACTCTCTCAGAAGTTCCTGCAGTGTGAATCCATCAGATGCACCTCTAAGAAACAGAACTGCTTAAAAATTCAGAATATATCCTAACTGTCCAAATAAACTAATTTAAAATTGCCATTAATTTTGACAGTTCAAGAAATTACTCACTTAGCCAAGAATTCATAAAGTCCTCTTTCAGCTTCTCCTCTTCCACTTGAATATTTGCATACTTTTTAGATTACTGGTTTTAATAGGATTTTCCTTTTTTTTTTTTCCATGGGAAATATAATTGTGCCTGGTGTGAGACTCTCCCTGTGTGTACACAAAAACAAACTCCATGCATTTTAAACTGGGATCTAAATTAAGCCAGAGGAAAAAAACCACCTTAGCTTGAGCCATTGCCCATTATTATTCTGCTTACAATACACACTTGGGAAGTTTTCCTGTTCATAACTCACTGTCTGCAGAGCACTGCACCTCTCAAAGATATGCAAGTTCATTCCAGCATTTATCTGCTCTTTTCTCCTCAGGAGTTCAACTGTTTTTCCGCCTGATGGTTAGAATGAATTGGAGATTTTGAACTCATCCATCAGATTTGGAAATGATCCCTGAATTGATGAGAGTGTTTAACAGTTAATTGAACATTTCTGTTGTGAACTTTCCTTGTTTCAAAGTGCAAAAATGCCTCACCCAGGGACGTGGGCAAAGAAAAGAGGATCCAAGGCACGTCTTTGCCCCACAAATATTTTCATCCTCTAGAGTGCAGCAGACTTTTAAATAACAGGGGCATCACAAGTAAACAGTGATCTCTAAAGGACTTTCACAGAACCTGAGACCTCCCATGCTCTGCTGCAGGAAATAACTCATCATTTTTCCAAAAAGATGCTCATGAAACATACACTCATCAGCCAACAAGGTTTTCCAAAGGGACCTGATGATGCCTGTAAGTATTTAGTTGTTTTTTAATCTTACTGTAATCTTTATACCCCACTGTCTTAGCTGACTTTGAAAAGTCACACATGTAATCAAGGGGGAAAATAATGAACCTGGATTTTTTCTCATGCCTGGACAGTCATGAAGAAAAAAACTTCCAGACTTTCTGTTCCATTATAGCACTTCAGCTGAAGAGAAATTACTTTCTCCATTCTAAAACTCCACAAAATTGCTTACTTGTAGTTCACTTTTCTCCTTTTCATTGAGGCTTGTACAGTTCTTTTAGAACATGGCTTGAATTTCTCCCCTGTAGGCTTGAGGATGGTGTCCCTGCCCATGGCAGGGGGTTGGAAGGAGATGATTTTTAGGGTCCCTTCCCACCCAAACCATCCTGTGACTGATCTATGGCAAGGCTTTAACTCAGTGTCACTGCTTCCTGCCACCTCTGGCACCCAGCAGAACCTTGGTGACATGTCCCAAATGCTGGAACACCTCCACCAAACCCTTCACAAGGACCTTGAGAAAACTCTTGAGCAAACCCTTGCAGCCTGTGGTGCTTTTCCACTGCAGAATTGCTGCTCTGCTCCACTGCCCAGCCTAATTCCCTCATTCCTCTCCACCAGCTCCCTTTATTTGGTTGCTTTCTTCTCCCAGCACCAAGATCATTCCTCAGTGCTGGATGGTTAATTAACTCTCCTCCCAGGTTTTCCAGGCTCCTGTGGTGTGAGAGGGCTCAGCTCTGGCTAAGTAGTCACATCCCCCAGCCTCATGAGGTGGAGGTCTGGGCTCAATTCCCCTTGGAATATCTCAAAACAAAAACAGTTCTTTCTTAACTATATTTCTTCCCCTCTGTGGGAAACTGCTGAACATGGATTTTGTACTTCCAGGGATGATAACCTTTTTTTTTTTTTTTTTCATAAATTCTAATTCAGAACAAGCTTTGCTCAGCACCAGCTTGGTAAAAGGCACTTGGGCCAGGACTAAGAGTCACATCCCCCTCTCCATGCTGGTTCTCCTGTTCCTCCTGTAAGCAGTTCTGTGATGAGCCAAGCTGGGAAATCGCTCCAGCTGAAGGAGAATCATTTCCTTATCTTTGCTGGGCTACTCCTCAGCCAGCCGCGCTTGATGATGTGTTTTACAAGGACCGCAGCTGGAGAAGAGCTGGAAATCAGCAGCAGGGACGAGGGGCTGCTGTTCTGCAGGAATCAGCGCTGAGTCCCGGCACAAGGGTCAGAGACAGACAGGCTCACTCATCCCAGTCCCCAGCTGCCCCCAGAGCAAACACCAATTACAGCAGACACATCCCAGAGCGCCGCCGGCCATCTGAAACTCCCCCACACGCAAATCAAACCCTTCCCATCCTCTGGAGTGCTGCAGCTCCGGGCGGAGATGGAGAAATGGGAATTAATGTCCCGGTGCAAGGCGCACACAGAGGTGCAGAACCCCAGCGGCAGAAACGCAGCCCCGGGGAAATCCAAACCCGCTCGCTGCGCCATGTCCCTGCTGTTCCTCAGGATGGACAGTGTCCAAATCGTTCCCGATTCATTCCCAGTGACATCGGACCCGAATAGGCAGGGATAGCGGGGAGGGGATGAGGTTCTGGGGTGCAGATTTTCAGTGAGTTTAAAACACAGCCGCTCCTTTTGTCGTACTGCAGACAGCTCTGTGTGGTTTCCTGCGTTTCTCCCTATGCGTCAGACATTGTGTAAAGCACATCAAAGCTTTAATTCCCTGGGGTTTGCCCCTTTTCCATCCTTTTTCCTCTCCCCGATCCGCCGGCGGGCCGGGCCCTCCTGCGTCCTCTGCTGTTCCAGAGGAGGAATTGCACAGCCCGTCCCTGATGCTGATCCCGTCCCTGACCCTGTCCCTGATCCTGATCCTGTCCCTGTCCCTGATGCTGATCCCGTCCCTGACCCTGTCACTGATCCTGATCCTGTCCCTGATCCTGATCCCGTCCCTGACCCTGTCACTGATCCTGATCCTATCCCTGATCCTGTCCCTGTTCCTGATCTCGTCCCTGACCCTGTCCCTGATCCTGTCACTGTCCCTGATCCTGATCCTGTTTTGTCCCTGCTCTGTCCCCGCTCCTGTCACTAATCCTGTCCGTGATCCTGTCCGTGATCCTGATCCTGTCCCTGCTCCTGTCACTGGTCCCGTCCCCGCTCCCTTCCGTGCTCCTGTCCCTGATCCTGCACCTGTCTCTGCTTCTGTCTCCGCTCCTGCTTCTGTCCCTGGTCCTGCTCCTGTCCCTGCTCCCTTCCCAGTCCCCTCTCCTGTCCCTGATCCTGTCCCTGTTCCTGATCCTGTCCCTGTTCATGTCCCCGCTCCTGTCCCTGATCCTGTCACTGTCCCGGCTCCTGTCTCTGCTCCTATTTCTGCTTCTGTCCCCGCTCCTGTCCCTGTCCCATCCCCGCTCCTGTCCCTGATCCTGTCCCCGCTCCTGTCCCTGCCCCGTCCCTGTCCCCGCTCCTGCTCCTGTCCCCGCTCTTGTCACTGCTCCGTCCCTGATCCTGTCACTGCTCCTGTCCCTGCTCCCCTTCCTGTCCCTGTCCCTATCCCCACTCCTGTCCCTGCTCCTGTCCCCAGCCCTGCCCCTTCCATTGCCTGCTATCCCATCTTTCCATGCCTGTGCTTCTCCACAGAAATATTTATGGTGACCATTATGGGACTATTCCTCCAGAGTTTTATAAAATCACAATTTTCATCTCACATCAGGCACACACAAATCCAGAGGAGGTCACCAAGAAGGTCAGAGGGATGGAGCAGCTCTTGAGCAAGGAAAGGCTGGGAGAACTGGGATTGTCCAGGCTGGAAAAGAAAAGGCTTTGGAGTGACCTCATTGTGGCTTGCCAGTGCCTGAAGGGATCCTGCAAGAAAGATGGAGAGGGACTTTTCAGAAGAGCATGGAGTAACAAACAGGAATGGATTTAAAGTAAAATAGAGAATGTTTAGAGTAGATGTTAGGAGGAAATTCTCCCCTGTGAGGGTGGACAGGCCCTGGCACAGGGTGCCCAGAGAAGCTGTGGCTGCCCCTGGATCCCTGGAAGTGTCCCAGGCCAGGCTGGATGGGGCTTGGAGCAGCCTGGGATGGTGGAAAGTGTCCCTGCCATGGCAGGGGTGGAATGAGATGGCTTTTCATGTCCCTTCCTACCCAAACCATTCCATGATTCTGTAACTCCCTGGTTTGACACAACAAGCACAGAGAGCTTCAGCCTAACCCAGACTGTTGGCTAAACTTAAGTTATCCATGGGAAAAGGAACTTTTAAACTACATTGTTGTGGAAACCTCTGGGAATCACAGCTCCAGCAGGGTGAAGAGGAGCACTTTGGAGAGTCTGTGCCCAGCCCAGTGTGACTGACCATTGTACCCAGCCTGAGCCTTGCTGTCCCACACTGGCTCGTGTCTGCCACTGGGAACCCCTCAGAGCTGTGAGTTCCCTCTGGCTCTCACCACTCCAGGCCTTTAAATCAGAATTGTGCCCTCTGTAGCACCAACAGCAAATACAGGGAGTGAGCCCTAAGGAAGGAGCAAGGCAGAGAGGGCAAGATCTGGAAGAGAGAAAAAGGGAAAGACAGGCTGGGAGGGAGGTTCTAGTTGATGACAGGCCAACAAAGAGTTCCATCCCAGCTTGTAATGAAACAAAACAAAAAGCCACAATTCCTCTCCTTTTACAGTTTCACAAATAATGACACACGGGTAAATTCTAAGATGATGTTTCACTTATGGCAGAATTGACATTCAAATATAACCAATCCCAGCATGAGACTGGCCTAAAATTAACCATTTCAAGGACTATTTCTAGAAATCAAAGTTTGTATTCTTTTTTTGCATCTTCTTATTTAAAATACCAATGTGTATTTTGGTGACAAGACCAGATTGGTCACAGGACCAGAAACTGTGAAAGACTTTTTAAAAATCTCCATATTATAGAAACACAAAGTCCATGGGACTCCATAATCCAGTTAACACCTTCAAATTAACAGTATTCTTCCCCAAATTAAAATCCAGTCCTTTATACTGTATTTGATTTGGATACAATTTGTCAGTGAGTGATACCAAAATGCACATAATAAGAAAACCAGTGCAATAATTAAAATGATAATGTCATATGCAGACTGAGTGAGGTTAGATGCTTTTAACTCCAACAGGATTCCTGCCAGCAGGTCTGGAGCAGTGTAGGGAGAGGACAGGAGGTAATTTCACAAATGATGACAAACAGGTAAAATCCAAGATGATGTTTCACTTATGCCATTGGCAGTACTGACATTAAAATATACCCAATCCCAGCATGAGGCCAGCCTAAAATTAACCCTTCCAATGTCTTTTTATAGAAATCATAAACCTTATACATATTTTTTAAAATTTTTAAACTGCTGCTGCTGGTTATGAGAGAGTGGATGTGGGAATAAAGGATTCCTGCACACATCCAGCAGCTCCTGTAATGATGCAGCTCCAGGCTGCAAATATTGGTCCAGCCCCCAGGGTTTTACCAGGCTGCTAAAGGTGCTGGTTACAGCACAGAACACTTCAGGCACCCTTGAGATTCACATCCTGGCAAGACAGGAGGTGCTGAGGGGAGCAGGGGCAGATTTTGGGGTGAAGCTCTGCCCTGTGGGGGCTTGGGGTGATGCAAAAGCTGTGAGTGGCTTTACAGATGAGCCCCAACAGGTATCCTGCACCTTTCTGCACTGCCAAATATTTACAGATCTCGCTGTTATCAGTTTGTGTGGCAGATCTGGGCATCACCCAGCGTGACCCCGGGGGAGGCAGCCCTGAGGCAATGGTATGTTCAGCTCTGCTGGATCTCCATAGAGGGGGCCTGGAATGCAGGGGGAACAATGCCCAGGGCTGCACAGAGCAAAGGATGAAGGGCAGCAGAATTTGATAACCACATTAAAGCACTACCAACATCTGTTCGAGCCAAAGACAACACTATCTCCAGGAATTAACCTCCTGAACCACTTAATCATTAACCTCAGCAGAGGGAAAGTTGGACAACAAGAGCCTATTTGTCAGCAGCCCCTCGGAGAGATGCTGTGAGCAATATTTTACTGAGAACAGCGTGAGAAGGCCTTGCCCAGCTTTATAAATTTTAAACACAGAATATATTTGTGTGGGAAACAAGGGGACAATGGGTGTAAATAAACAGATGATCCTACCTTGAAGCCTTCATCCATTTATCCTGGTTAAAGTGGTTTGAACTGTTTTGTCCTGCATTGTGTAACAGCATTTCCTCCAAACAGGCAGAGAACAAGCTTCAGTTCTCACTCAGAAATATTCCTGGCTGTGGAAAGAATTACAAACGGATAGGATGTCACCATTTTAAACTTGCACCCATATCCCAAAGTTTCCTACTGAAAAACAGACCAGGGATTATTGATTTGCATGAAGAAGCAGGGCTAGAGAAGTAAAGTGGTTTTGTTTAATAATTATTTGTTTATATGGACTGTTTCCCATGTGAGGTCACCCATTCAGTTATTCTGCTCTAAGCCAGCCAAATGCCCTTCCTCCACATGGTGACAGTGGGTAGAGATTTTTTCTTTCTCCTGGGTTTGATTTTGTTTTCCTAAGGAGGAAATTATTTGATTCCTTCAAACTTCAGGGCTCCAAATTTGTGGCAGAACTGCACAGTGGTGCACTGAGGCTGACAGTTCATTTCTCTGGACCCCAGGTAATCATTTACCCAGGGGGTGTAAAACACTGCCACAGAAGAATGATGCTGTTTAACACCCACTTTGCACCAGCCCCAGTGGCCACACAAGGTGTGCATAATCAGGGCCCAGATGTCTGCTTAGGTATTGCAGCAGTTGGAGGGGGCAGAAAGAAGAAAGAGAACCAAAAAAAGTTTGGGAAGAGGACTGACTGAAAGGCTGAAAACAGAACCTGCTCCAATCCAAGAGCTGTGTAATAGAAAAAAAAAAAAAAGGTTATGCCAGAAATAGCCCAAGGTCTCCACCCAAAATTACCACACTCAATTAAAATATATTTTCCAGACTACTCACACGTGTGGGGCTCCTTCTGTTACAACTTAAACTTCCCTGCTTAAAAGAGAATTATGATGTCTCTGGTGGGGGAAAAGGGATGGTTTCACCTCTCCAAGGGAGGAAGAAGAAGATCTCAGCCACTCTTTTTTCTGGGCTGGTTTTCTGTTGCTCAGCAGCTGAATGGACTCAGTACAGAGGTCCATGTGTGTCAAAGCCAGCATCACACAACCAGGGACTAAGATTCTCTCTTTCACACAGCAGCAGCAAGACCTTAAATCAGCTGAAACCACAGCATCTAATGTGGCTTTTATTCATTTCATTACAAAACAGATTGGCAACTTGAAAAAAAAGGAAAAATAATGATTAATTTTTCAATAAATGGTACAGTATTTACACCCTTGGTATAAAAATCATCCTTGAATGGACACAGAAACTGAATTATCCACTCAGATTGGACAAAGTGTGGATTTTAGCTGGTCTGGAGGCACCATCCCTGTGTGTCCTCCCTTACCTGTGCCTGTCAGACATGAGGCAGAGACATTAGCCCAACACTAATCTACATGTTATTTTAGCCATGAATTATGCCCCTGGCTTGCCTGACCTTAATGCTTGCAGTGTGATTAGTGGTGTGCTGACAAAAATTTTTAAAAAAATCATAATAATTACCCATTTTTAAATCAGTAAAAGGTAAACAGTGTTATCTCTCCAAAGATGGTCACATTTACGAACAGGCTGGGAGGATGCTCCTCTGGCCAAGACATCCTGAAGAAATGTTCCTCAGGGAATTAATTTCTCCAGCAGGATGATCCATCATAGTCTGCACTCCCACAAATTGATTTCTTGAGGTTTATCATGGTAATTTCATCCTTGCTGCTGCCTCCTGCTGCTCTTCAGAGGCTGAGCTGCATCACTAGTTTTTAAACTCCTGTTTGTGGAGAAAGCTGAATTGGAGCAGCAGACAAGCCCCTCTCCTTTCACTTGGGTCGCCGAGCTCATTAACCAGGATAATTAATTGGAACTTTGCAGCCCTCCCTTTGTACAGCAGGGGCAAGGCACAGGAGCTGTGGTGCCCCCTCACCTGAGCTCTCTTGCACAGACACCTGCTGCTCATAATTAAGATCCAGTGCCAGAATTTGCATATCCTGATTTCTATCCCTCAGCTCCCGGAGACAAAGGGCAGCATTTACTGCAGGGAAATAGCAGCTAAAATGAAATGCTGCTCCTGGGCAGCTGCTTCTGCTAAAGGGCCCTGACACCAACCACCAGAGTGTTTCTATTTAAAAACCATGTGTTTGGGTTGGATTTGAAGAAAAGCACGTGGTGACTTCCCCCTCGGGGGGATAACAGGCTTTTCAGTAGATGACAAGTGTCAGAAGATGCCATGAACTTCAGGGCACGCTTTGTCTGAGGTTGGCAGAGCTCAGCAGTGAACCTGGGGTGTTGTCCCTGGTTTGGGGAGAGCAGGCACCTCACAAAACAATGGGATCACCTCACCCTCAGCTCACCTGGGAAAGGGGAGCCTGGAATCCACAATTCAGAGAGGTGAATATGGCACAGGAGAAAAGCACTGGGAGCCTCTGAAAATACAGTCCCAAATGCCAGATATTCCTCTGGCATTTCCCTGTTCCAGATGGAACAGACAGCTCCTTTGGATCCTTCAGAGAGGGGGTTTTCCACATTCACACCTTGCTTGCAGAGGTGACACCAGCTGTGAGCTGTTCCTCAGCTTTTGGGGGATGCTAAGAGGATCTCCTAGTAACATCTCAACATGTTCCTCACTGCATTTTTCCTCCAGGTTGCTGTGATGCTCCAGGGCAAGACACAGCTTTTGCTGGAAGCCTTTCAGAGCCTTCTCTGGGTTTAAATCGGTCATCCAGATGACTAAACTAATTCTGATTTAGTGACATACCAAACAGGGGCTAACCCAAAACAGCTGCTAGGGCAGAACTTCACCGGTGGTGAATTTGGATTTACAACTTGCTTCAGTTCATTTCCAAACCCAGATTCACATTCAAACGTGTTTTCACCTCGTATTCAAGAAAAGGAATAAAAATAAAGCTGTGAAGGGGAAACACAGTAGAGAGAATACAGGATGCCCTCAGTACAAATATCAGTTTATAATGTGAATCCGCTGGGATCTCAGGAAGCCCAAGGAGTGGTGGTGCAGATCAGCAGAGACCATGACTGGGATGGGGGTCATGCTGCCCCTGCTTTGCTCCTTAGCTGAAGCTCAAGGAGAAAAACTGACTTTCATTCTCATTTCACTGCTTGCTCTGTGCTTTACTCACATTTTTAGATGAGCTAATGTAAAAAGTGAAGGCTGCTCTCTCCAAAGCCTCCTAGGTTTGCCCAGCAAAATGAGCTGGCATTCAAGACGAGAGTCTTGACAGTATCTGAGGCTGCCTGTGAGATTCTTTCCACGTTCCTTTTTGGGAACACCTTTCCTTTCACTTTTTCCTTACTGAAAAAACCCACCAGCTATCTATAAGATGCATTTTTCTACTTCTCAAACTTCCAAACAGAGAACAGCTCTATTATTGGATCTAGGGTGATAAGGCAGATACAGGGATGATCAGGGATGATCCACTTTGGAAGTTCCTGTTTTCAAGGGTGAAAGCAAATTTGCAGTTTGTGACATCTGTAGAGAGAAGTTACACAGTGAGTAAAAATTATCTAACAGTGAAATTACCTAAACTCCTGACTGTACCTGAAAATAAGGTGATGGGTAATGGACTGCTTGCATTTAAGAGAAAACAGAAAACAAACTAATTTCTGCTGGAATTAACTGCTACTAAACTTAATTTAAAAAAATTAAGACACTTCAGACATGCAAATGGTACATAATTCCTTATCTGTGACACAACTTCAGAATACATCCCTGGGAGTACCTGTTCAGCAGCCTGTGGCAAATGAAAAAGACAAAGAAAAACATTGCACTGGGAGTCATTAATTGAATTAATTAACCTAGTGACATTGTCATAGGAAGAATTTATCTGGCAACCAGCAGGAGCAGATCTCCAATCATTTCACCATGGCTAACAGATTAACATTCACAGGAGCCCCTGGCAGCTGGCTGTGAACATTGCAAATTATCAGAAATTAATTAGCCAAATGCTGTGCACCCATGTGGATATTTTTGAGTTTAAGTAAAGATTATGAAGCCAATAGCTCATCTGATGATTTATTGAGAGGAAACATCTTTGTTTGAACAAATAGGTTGCAGCATGGCTTTCTAATGGGAAAAAGAGGGGGGGAAAAGGGCGGGGGGAACTTACAGCAAAACCATAGTTACAGAAGCCAAACACTTGTAAACAGGAATTAAACAATCTCCTCTGAAAAAAGGGATATATACAAATTAATTCAGAAAGGTCTATTATTTTTTGAGAATAGAAATAATTCTTTTTGCATACTTTACAGAATAATTATGTTTCCTCCTTCAATCTATTAAGCTGGGACTCAAATATTTAGAATTCCTGCAAGACAGCTTTGTTCATCCAGATGTTAATGGCTGTATCGCACATGAAAAACAGAATTATAAGGAAACTGGGAGAAAAATATGAAGTTTAACCTTAATTTTTTCTGCAACCTCTTGTCAGAGTAACAGGCAACATAACCAAAGCACTTTGGAAAGACTCTTTTTGATACTCCAGTGCTTCTTAGGAGTAGCCAAGGACTTGTCTAAAATAAAGTCTTAATTTCCATGTGATTTAACCAAAAGGGAAACAGATTCATTCTCACAGCTGGGTCTCAACCATCCCCTTCAAAAACTCTGTTACTTCCACCTCACAGTGTTTTGTTTGACTTTTATTTAAGCAGACTTGGAAAACTCCAGGAAGAAGTTTTTAAACATGCAAAATCGATCCTTAACCATCAGTTGGGAAGTGCAATGTACTTGTATTTAAGAACCTCAATAATCCATGTTTTTGGAAGAGTGGGGTTTACAGAATACAAACAGTAACAAACTTAGCCCAGGAATGCAGAGATTCACCTGGACACAGAGATGCTGAGAGGAGGAAAAGAAAAGAACAGAAGGATTAGAGCGGAAGAGGTCTGGAAACACAGAGGGGATGTTGCTGACACTCAGTCCTGAGGCTCTGGGAAGGCGATCCCAGGTTTGAAATAATATCTTGTGAGAGACGCCAGGGGAAACACCCCTGGCCAGGTCATCATTCCAGCCTAATGTGGTGCTCTGCTCCTGGGAGCTGCAGGCTCACAGGCTCAGGTTTCCAGTGCCCGGGGGGAGAGGACACTGAGAGGGCATTTCTGAGGACAGGGGAGTCGGGAAGGGGCAGCAGATGTGTGTTGGATCCCAGAAACCTGGGATGTTTGAGCTTTCTGTGCTTTCTGGCACTGACCCCCCTGGAGAACACTGCTTTTGACCTGAGGCCTTGGAGAAGGCTTCCAAACTTGAGTGATGGAATTAAAATCACGGGTGTGCAGTTAAATAGAAGTGTGTGCTTCCACATGGTGAAGGGTTTTAAATATGAGGTTTTTATAATACAGTAATAGGATCAGACAAGATGGAGGATTTTGGGTGGTGTCTCTTTTAGTGTTCATCTTCCTTCTTCTTCATGGTTTCAGGCAGTAGTTTCTGGTTGGACAATTAGTGCTGCACTGAGGGTCATGGGAATTTAGTTATTGGGTTAAAATTATAAATAATATAAGTGTTAATTCTCTATTGGACTGTTTAGCTTTAAGAGACTTTGTAGCAGTTGGATCTCTCTCCATTTTCCTCGCTTCTAGCTGGTAGCTGGAAGCGCTGTCGAACGCTCAGTACTTTTGGATAAAATTTAATAAACAACCAAGCCCAAACATGAGGAAAAACGTTTCCATTGTGTATTTGGTAATCCTGGCTCTGAGTAAAAGCAAAAAAGACTGAGACAAACCACTAATTAAATGGTGCAAACTCCCACTGCTGTTAGATGTGGATGTGGAGCTGTCCAAACACATCCTGGGCAGGGCAAGGGGAAGGGTGAGTGACGCTCTGCCTGCTCTCAGTGAGAGCAAAATTATCCCAAAACTGAAGAACACTGACCCCACCTGGGCCAAGCTGTCCCCCACCAAGCTCCTAATCACAGCATGGAATCCTGGAATTGCTCAGGTTGGAAAAGACCTCTGAGATCACCAAATCCAACCATCAGCCCTGCACTGTGCTCACCACTAAACCACGTCCTCAGGTGCCACCTCCACACATTCTTTGAACACTTCCAGGGATGGTGACTGCACTGAACTCCCTGTTCAATGCTTGACAGCCCTTTCCACAAAGAAAATTTTTCCTGATTTTCAACTTAAACCTCCCCTGGCACAACTTGAGGCTGTTTCCTCCTAATCTGTCACTCATCACCAGTGAGAAGAGACTGACACTCACAGGCACCAACTCAGCACACCCATCTGTGCTTGGTTGAATATAAAAACTCCTCTATATAGGAAATTGGGGTTCCCAATGTTACATTCTGCATGGGAACGACACTTCCATCACAGAAACTCCTCTAGAGCAGAATGCTCTGTGCCAGTACCTATCCAAAATTAGGGATGTTCTGCCAATTTTGCCAATTCCTTCTTTGCCCAGAAAATGTGCAGGCAGCTGGGGAGCCCTGCCTGGAAAACAGGTCACACCCAGAGACCTGAAGCTCTCAGACAGCACCAGTTGTCAGTGCAGCTAAAGCAGCTTTAAAGCCTGCTGTTTTCCTCTTGTTTTCCAGTGTATTCCCATGCCTCTGCTAGGGGATGTCCAGCACTTGTTAACATGTGTACTGTTCTAATTTTAAACAGCTGCTTCTCCTCCTGTGCTTGGCAGGAGTCTGAGGGGATAAATACTGCAGGACTAAAATAAAAGGCAGCTTCTTGAAAGCTGATACCTCGGTTTCTTGCTTCTTGAGAAGCCACTTTACCACAGCATGGATCTGGCTGTCACATGGCACAAAGCACCAACTCAGGGATTTACAATTAAACTCCTAAATCCACATTCATGCAACCAAAAAAAAAAAAATAAAGAAAAAAAAAGTAAAAGCCTTCATTTTTGAATGTTGATTTCTCATTACCTGGCTGTAGAAACCTGAACTTTATACCATTATATGTATATATATATTACACCTTTATATTTTCCTGCATATAAGTTGTTGCCTCCTTAACTCCACTAAGAAAGAATGAGAAAAGGTTACAAAGAATAACATGGCTAAATAGAAAACCATAGAGAACTTAATTATGGGATAATTTTCTTAGGACCTGAACATTCTTCAGCTATTTTTTACTATTATATCTTACCTTGTTTGAATTCTCACAGACTTCTTTCAATCGTTTCTCCTACAGGATTGTCATAATGTCCAAACTACATATATAAAACAATTTTTAAATGAAGCCATCAATTATTTAAAGAAAAAAGGAAAAAAATGTTTTGAAAAGCAAAAAAAAAGAGAAAGCAGCATTGCAAAACCAAGCTGCAGCTGAACTCTTCTTTGCATAAACTTGTTGTACATTTCTGATTTTAGAGCACTCCAAGGAAAGTGAAAATCATCCCTGCTCTAAGCAGGTGTATCAGGATTTCCAAGGGGTTTTTTGGCTGCAAACCTTGTGTGTGGATGCTCAGGCAAAGCAGCAGTGGAAGAAGGCTGAGGTTCATCTTTGAGAATAACTTTGGAATCCCTGTGAAAATTTTGTGTCTCATTGTAGAGGTGGTATCTGCACCACCTAATTAGTGGCTTGTCTTCATTTTCTTTTGTCTTCACTCAGAGTCAGGATTAAAAACACGAAGGAGATGAATTTTCTCATGTTTGGGCTTGGTTGTTTATTAAATCTTATCTAAAGTACAGAGACTTCTGCAACACTTTTAGCTACCAGCTAAAAGCAAGCAAAATGGAGATGAATTGAATTAGTTACAAGGTCTTTTAAAGTTAAACAGTCCAATAGGGAATTAATACTTATATTATTTATACTTTTGACCTAATAACTAAACTCCTGTGACCCACAGTGCAGCACTAACTCTCCAACCAGAAACTACTGCCTGAAACCAAGAAGAAGAAGAAAGAAGACAGAAAGAAACAACACCCAAAATCCTCCATTTTGTCTCATTACTATATTCTAAAAACCTTAATTTTAAAACCCTTCATCACATGATATTATATACTTTTATTTTAACTACACACCCATGATTTTAACTCCATCACTCAAATTTGGAAGCCTTCTCCAAGGCCTCAGGTCAAAAGCAGTGTTCTCCAGGGGGTCAGTGCCAGAAAGCACAAAAAGCTCAAAAATCCCAGGTTTCTGGGATCCAACATCTCATGTCCAGAGCGTGGCACTGAGCCAGAAGTGAAGAGAACAACTCTGCTGGAAGAGGAGCCTTTCTCCTTAGCTGTGTGAAACACAGGGGTGTGTATTTTCCAGTATTTTTTTGCCAGATCTGTGCTTTCAAACAGAAGAAATCTCCAGCATGTACCATACAAAGTTACTCAGGTGTCTGATTTCTTCTGTGGATGCTGTCTGAAGCCCTCCTGTGTTTGATGTTTGTTCCTACATCACAAATGCATCCCTGCTGTCCCTTCAGCTCCTCACACCCAAACAGAAATAATATTCCTGTGAAAAAATTAGGTTTACTTTCTTGGTAGATTTTAGAAGGTTTAGTAAAAGACAATAAGAGACAAATAATAAAGGAAAACGTTATAACAGTTGGGTGTTTGGTATTCAGCCAAGAGCACCCCTGTTTTGGAGACACCTCTTAAATTCATCAGCCCGTTGCATATTTATAGACCTATCATACATTTCCAAACTTTTCTATAAACTATTCTCCATATTCCAAGAACTGTTTTACATGGCCACTCTTTCAAGTCTGCCTTTTTAGAGCATGCTTGTTTCTTGGCTGTGGTTTTAATTCATCAATTAGATTTTTAATCTTATTTTTGTTATCAGCCTTAATTTGGGCTGTGGTCTTCAATTTCTGTAGATGGTTGGTGTTGGTAGCTGGTGTATCAGTAGCAGTGTCTGCACTGGGTGTTATCCAGCCAAGCAGGCAGTTCACTTACTACAAACACACTTTATCAGCTTATGTTGGTCCTAAAGAAAACTATACCTTAAAAACCACTTCAACACCACAGATATAGTATCTACCTTAATATTTGTGAAAAGCCAATACCATAATATGTATTTATAACATTCCCAAGGGCTTCCTCCATGAAAAGACTGCAAAATCCACTCTCTGCCCAAGTTTTATTGTGCCCATGTGACAATAGCTTGTGTTTTTTCTACATCAGGAAACCTTTTCATGTGTTTTCCCTCCCCCTGCCCATTATCAAACAAAACCTGGGGAAATGCAGCCGCTTTGACCAGAAATTTTCAGTGAAAAAAATATGTTTTTTGTTCTGCTGCACTTTCCTGGGTGACTTGTCATGTCAAATAGTGTCAGTCACATCTGATTAGGTGACTCTGTGGCTGCTGGCCATGAGGCTCCCTGACTGCTGCACCTCCAGGAGCGCTGCCAGATGAGCCACCCGCTGGGAAACTCCAAACAATGCACTTCCCAAAAAGCTTAACCCTTCCTGCTCACAGCCAGCTGCACCCTCGTGTGCCACCACAGGGTCACCACCCACTCCGAGGGGGACAAAATCAGCACTGGCTATTGAGAAATGAGTGTTTGACTTGGTATTGACACACCAGACAGCAGCTTAGCACCCCTTATAAAAACTGCTTTCAGTAAATTCTTCATTTTTCCATAAATCTGGAATATTTTGCTCAAAATTCCCATGGAACACATAGAGCAGATTGTTTATTTATATAATTAATCCAGTTTTCCAGCTTGCAGGATTGAGTATACATCAGCTGTGAGCTATTCCTTGTGTTTTCAATCCTGACTCTGAGTAAAGGCAGAAGAAAATAAAGACAAGCCACTAATTAAGTGGTGCAACTAACCCATTACAAAGGAGGGACTTCTGAATGCTGCTTCTCCATGTGGGAGATGACTTTTTTCCCTTGTGGTTTATCCCTCCATGCAGGTTCCAAACTTGATGATGAACACTCTGTTTTCAGAGGTTTCTTTGCAGGTGTTACACTGCATTTTCTGTTGAGGAGTGATTGGCAATGCTCATCTGCAGATACTGAGGCTCTATAACTGAAACAGCAGCAGGCAGTTCATGGAAAAACAACTCACCATGGTTTTACCAAAGCATTTTTTCTGCCTAAATATGATGTTTTACTAAAACATTAATTGGATGATGAAAAATTTGGGAGCAGGCCACATTAGGGTTATTTCTCCCTTTTATTCAAACACACTGATGAGACAGAGCTGCTCTGAGATGAACTTTTTGAGGAGAAACCTTTCCCATCAGATTTTGAAGGTAATTTACTGCTTTTTAAATTCAGGCAGTATACACATGGTATTATTCCTCACAGATATCTGTTTTCTTGAACAAAAGCTACTCCAGCTACCTACTTAGATACAACCTAACAACAGAGAAATAACTGTGCTGCATTACACTAATGCAAGCATTTTACTCATAGTCTTTAACACATTTCAACATTAGCTGTTACCATATCATAAAGTAGTATTATTTCCTTGCTTTGCATGATGATTATATCTCAAAAAAAACCCCAAACCACACACTGTTCATCTGTGCAATCTTCGTTTTAGCTATTTCACTTATTTAAAAATAATCCATCAGTAAGAAAATTGATATTTTCTTGGTTTTAATGCTTCTTATTTTTAGAGTTTCATTAGCAACATGTGGAAATATGAAATCAGGAGGTGTCTAAAAAAATTAGTAGGAAATGCTCCCAGAAGAGTCAAACAACAAAACCCCAAAGACAGACAGAGGAAGAAGGAAAGCATCAGCCCAAAACTGATCACCAAAGGTTTGTCTGCAACTTGCACTGTCAGACCAACTCAAAATCAACAGTTTTATGGCCAGATGTTAGTGAAAAGTGTTTGTATGCCTGTGAGGTTTGTAGGTGCTGTCTTGATTAATAAACCAGGCCAATAAATGCTAAAATTGTGTCACTGGATGGATTAAGTGCTGGCTAAATAATGCATTTCCACATGCAACTCTAAATAGAAATCATATTTAGCAGCTGGTTCAAGTGCAGTCCCTAAGGGTCTGTTCTCTGCTGCTTCATATTTCTATCAATGACTTAGGGAAAAAAAAGCAAACATAAAAACATCACTGATAAAGAATAGAGAGTGGGGGAATTAACATTCTAAACTAAAATTCATAACTAAATTCATTCATAACTAAAAAAGACTGGACCAGCGATACAAAGTAAGTTGGATGGCTTGGTAAATTATGCACAAATATGAGCAAATGCACATCTCAGTAGAGCCAAATGTGAAATCACAAACCTGGAAATGAAGTATGCAGGCCACAGCAGGAGGCTGAGGAATCTGTCTGGGGGACTGGAAGCTTTGAAATAAATCTGTGGAGTTGTGGATGAAGATTAGTGTCCTGCACAATAAAGGAGCAAGGGGCACACAAGCAGCAGAATCTACAGGAAGAGCAGGAGTTTCACCCTTGTACCCAGAACTGGTGCTACTGTTCCTGGAATCTGACATTTACCATACAAAAATGATACCAGAGGATCCAAGGGTCAAGAGAAAAGGCACATGAATGAGTAAAAGGCATTTTTAAAGATGATATTCTGACATGCTGACCTTGCAGCAGCAGTTCAGAGGGGAGGGCACTGCCTAGGTGACTCAGGGAGTTAAGTTGGATGCCCACAATCATCCCCACTGCCTTTCAAATCCATGGCATCCACTGAACAGTGGGCCCCAAGTCTGGAAGAAAAAATAAAACTCATATTCCAGATAACTGGACAAAACCTCAACTCTTAAAACAATCTATGTGCAATGGTATTGATTATGAACTTCAGTTTGTCCCTTACGGCCATGAGTTGGCAAAAAATCACAGAATAACAGAACAATCTGGGTTGGCAAAGACTTTCAAGATCAGCAAGCCCAACCTGTGACCAGTCACCACCTTTGTCACCCAGCCCAGAGCTCTGAGTGCCACATCCAGGTGTTCCTCGGGCACCTCCAGGGATGGGGACCCCAAACCTCCCTGGGCAGCCCCTCCCAGAGTTTGACTGTCCTTTTTGTGCAGAAATTCCTCCTGGTGTCTAAGAAATGCCATGAAAATCCTAAGGAAAAGACAGAGAGAACATCTTCACCTCTACAGGAGCTGCACAAAAGGCTCAGAGCAGTTTTCCCAGTGGGAAGGGGAATCCTGGAGCCAGGGAATCTTGTAGCCTTGTGCTGTTGGTCAGCTGCACTCAGCAAGGACAGCAGTAAACAGTGAGGCATCACTGCTATCACTGCCAGTCAGGGCTGCACTGGTGTAGAAGAGAACAGAAGACTCTTCACTGAAAAGAGGAGAAGATTTATAAATCTCATTTGTGAAAAGAAGTTGCATTCCATTGTTAAAATCCAACCCAGTTTTTTACACCTGTGGAATTTATTCTGCTCTGCTGGGAGGACAGGACTGAAAACCACCCACTAAAAGCCTTTACTTGCATTTATTTTGCTATTCTGACATGAGAGGAGCCCAGGAGTTATCCCAGCACTGAGCCTTCTTAAGCAAAACCTGCTGCAGCCTCATGAGGCTTGAAAGGAGACACTGCCTGATCCACAGTTCATTCCTGCACTGCATCATTCCCTTATTTGCTTGCATTCCTCAGCTCCCATTATTTATTTTCTCCCATTCCTTGTTCAGGACTGAGGAGCTGTGAGCAGGCAGCCTCCTCTGCAACTGCAACCTGAGAGGAAAAAGACCCTGCATGATAAATTCCCACCTGCATCAAACACTCTTATCTTCTTCCCATTTCTTGTGCCCTCTCCCACTCACCTGGAACTGAACACTTCCCCTTTGTTTTATCTTATCTTGGAAACAAGGAAATGCCACGAGTTACATGTCAATATGACCTCTGTGAACTAGGAAAAAGCTGTCTAATGTAATGCCTTGTGGCTCCATTAAACCAGTTAAAGATGCAGCTTGAATTCTAGCAGTGCTGGGAAAAGAAAATATGCTTTAGGCTGTGAGTTTGAAAAATGTAAGGAGATTTGGGATAAAGAGATCCCTCAGAAGATGAGCTTGCATAGAAGTTGCCCACAATTAGCTTTAAACTCTTTTTTCCCATTCACTGAATATTTTCACTTTGTATTTATTTCATGGATTAAATTGAAAATGTTAGCATTTTAGGCAACCTAAAGGTTAACTGGGGGAACCGGAATGACCTCTAAGAAAATGGTCAGGAATTTTCTTTCCATAGTTTAGCAATCAGCGAAGCAATACGCAAGATGAAACATTTGTATTTTTGAGATTTTATTTGCTTTGTCAATGTACAAATCCCTTCCTCCTTGGGGACTGAGTTTTCCTTTCACCTCTCCTCTTATAATACCATGTCAGTCTATACTTTTTAACCAGGAAAAGCTGAGGTGCATTAATATTTTAATATACATTAATGCATTAATAAATCCTCCTCTAGGCCAGAGCCCAGGGCCCCACGCTGACCACGTGCAGTGTTTGGCAGAGCAGGTCTGTGCTGGAGGAGCAGAGCAGGAGGCTGACTCTCCCCAGGGACATCAGAAATGCTTGTGCAGTCCCTGCATTGTGCAGGATAAAATGGTGAAAGGGTTACCTGGGAAGTTCTGCTCCCCTGCAGTTGGTTCTTAGCTGTGAGTGGCACCAGAGCAGAGCTGCCTGAAGCCAAGGCTGAGCACCCAGATGGACTTCCTGATTTAGACCCCTATCCACCAGAAGGGACACGAGTTTCCTGATGCTGTGGAGGTAGAAAAAGTCACTTTTCCTTACAACATTAAACTAAGCAAAGTCAAAGAGACCTTAAAAACCTCCTAAGATCTTTGGAGAATGGAGGAAGACAATGTTCCTGCATGAATCTTATCTCACTGATGTGCAGACTTATCTGAAGACAGATGACATTAAACATATGCCAAGCACATAAATACATTTTCACTGGCCAAATTACCACAGAGGCCTTTTCCACACACAGCCTCTGCAGCACTATGAATGATTTTGGTGGGGGATGTCATCTCACTAAATAGATAAGCTGTTGTGAACTTTTGTATGGGCACCTTTATAGAGATCTCACACATCAGAGCAGGTTTTTTGCCTTTCCTACACAGGAAAAGCTGCAGTGAGTGCTTCCAGTGTCTTGTTTGGTCCCTGGCAGTACCAGTGTGACACTGGTTTAGGAGAACAGGCTAATTCCTGGGTGCACCTACTGCAGCAGTGTCAGCAAGGTTTGACAAAAAGTTGCCTTTGATTACCTCCAACTGCAGTTGCCTTTGATTTCGGTCTAACTTGTACAGGAAAATAATTAGCAAAAAGTGCATAATGTAAGAGAGGTATTTGCAGATTACCTGAAAATAGTTTGTATTTCTTAATTCCCACCCCACAGGTGAGGTCAAGAAGCCACTTCCCTGTGGGCCTGTCTGAGTGCAGAGAGGACCTGCAGCCACTGCTCAGCCACATCTGGAGATACTTGATCCTGCATGAAAAGAATTGGTGAATTTGATGAATGCTCTGCTGAGATGGAACCTGGAAGCCCTCAGGTGTGGCAACAAGATGCATTGGCAGATATCCCAGAGAAATACACATTCTGCTCCATCAGATGACATTAAACTGGATTTATATTTCTCCAGCTTCCTTTCAGGTCCAAGGGAAAAGTAACACATTTACCACTCTGAATGCAGAGGGACAGCACCCACAAATCCCCCTCCCCACCCTCCCAGTGTGAGGAACTTTTCCAAGAGTGGAAAGCAGTCCTGTTTCTACAGCCAGCATCCTGCAACTGCTAGCAAGGGAAATAATTTTCTTCAGGAAAGACAAGGTGGAGTGAGAGCCACCAGCTGGAAAGTGAACTCATAGTGGCACAGTAAGAAAATGCAGTGCACTGAAAACAACCAGCCCAACCAGACACTGTGACAGCAAAGGGCTGCTTTGTGACATTGCCCCTGCCTGGGACATCTTCTCTGAACAATAAAAGGTGATAAATCACAGTTGGAAGAGAAGAGTTTGACTCCTGACCGAGCCACTGAGTTTATCTATGGGCAGATAAGGGGGACCCAGACTAAGGAGATCACTGACTTTAGGGACAGGACTCAGGGAGAGGAGCAGCAAAAGATGCCAGGTTTCCTCTCCCTCTAGGTTAAACAGCAGGAAGGCCACAGAAGCAACAAATTTGACACAGACTTTTTACTAAAAGAAAAAGCTTCTCAATCAAATGCTTCAGTCCCTGCACTCTCACCAACAGTTTCAGACAGGGTATCTTGTGCCAGTTATAAAAAAAAAATTGGTGTGAAAGACTGCATCCAGTGCAAAACACTGTGGGAAAGAAGGAATGAGCACATTAAAAGTCTTTCTGTACCCCCTCACTGTTTAAAGTTAAATTTAACTATCTTTTACATTACAGAGATAGCTCTGATTAATCTTACTTCTGTCCTCTGAAACAAAACAACATGGATTACCTTTTCTAAATCTTTATTCTATGAAGCATCCTTGGTCTGGGAAAATAGCTAAATGTTTTTGTAGCATCAGTGGAAACAGAGCAAGACTAATTATTCTGTATTAAAACTTTTCATATATTCCAAAAATCTTTTGAAATGGGAGCATACCTATCAGCCTCTATTTTGACAGGAAATTTTAGAGGAATATGAAAGGCATTTAGCTGCTCTGCAAAATGAGTAATTTGAAAAGCATTTACTCTGGAAGAAAATGCAGGTATTCCTTCTTGCTTCCCCCCCACACCATGCACGCACAGGAGGAAATGTTTTGAGAAAATTACTTTAATATTGCTATTCTTGTTGTAATAGAGGCCTTGTTACCAAGGCAGGACTCAGAGCAGGGTGGCACTTATCTGGGGCTGGGAGCTGAGGGCAGATTGATGTTTAACTTTGCAGAATGCTTTGTAAACTGGGAGAAGGGAAATGTGAACCAAAACAAGGAAAGGACATTGCTGGTCATGGGGAAAGGTGCTGGGGTGTGATGGGAACAGCCACGAGCAAGGGATGCTGCAGGAGCCTGGCAATCCTGGGCCAGTCTGGGGGGAACACGAGGCACAAAATTCCCTGAGCTGCAGTGGGAAGAGAGGAAAGGAGATTCTGTGGGAATGGTGGAGCAGGACAGCCAGAACAGCAGGGCTTGGCACTGGTCAGTGAGGAAGGGCAGGAGAGGAACAAAGTGTTTGTCCAGCTGGGAGAAAAGGAAGGTCCCAGCTACAAGGAATTCTGCAAGTGTTATTTGAGTGTTGTAACTCATCATTTCCACTGGGATTTTTCAGGTACGTCTGGGATCTGCAACCACACTTGCCTGTATTTGCACATTCACTTCTGGGGTAGTTCTTGCTTTGAGTTTAAGGAATTCAAGCATTTATAACCTGGGATATGTTGCTTAGAAGATTATGCCATGGACAAGTGGCACGATTGTGCCATCAGAATGGAAACTGAGCCGAGCTGCCAGGCACATCACTCTGAGAGTCATTAATTTTAGTGGATTTTAATGAATCTAGAGTCTTTGGCTGGTCTTAAAAGTGCTCAGTAAAACTCCACCAATGCTTCCTTTGCTTATAAATTACTGGCATTTATTTCTCCAAGAGTAGACATTGAAACAGCATCTTTATAATCAAGACTTCATCTTGTTCTGTTACTACTTTCTGCCCACGCAATTACTTCAAGCAAAGTTTGTAGGATTATATTAATGTATAGGAGAAGCAGCCCTTCCTGTATTCCACAGTGTAAGAGGATCCTTTCTGGTTCACCCAGTGCAAAATTCAAGTCACGGGGAAAGGAATGAAAGATTGGGCACTTTGAGCTTGTTATTGTTCAAAAGAAGATCTCTGAAGCAGATAAAATGTGAACTTCCAGTAAGTGATGAATTTGGTCTTTGGCTGATGTCATTCAGCCTTTTCTCCTTGCTGCTTAGTGAGGAGTATCTCACCACAGAATTTTAGTGTCTCCCCTCCCATTTTCTGGATGTGGTTATTCCTGAGGAGAGTGTTCACAGGGACCAGCCCAAACCAGAGCCCAGAGATGTCAGGAAACCACACAGCACAATCTGTGAATTCCTAATAGGTTAACCTTGATCACATTTGAGAGCAAAATCTGCCTTGATCCCCTATACAGAAATAATTAATTAAGACAATAATTGCCTATACCCAGAGTGCTGAGTCCAAATATGGATGAATGAAACTGTTTATAAAGTCACTGAATCTCATTGCAATCAGCAGGAGGATCTGGCTTGTCTGAACATCAGAAATCCTCAGCATTTCTTAATTTATCAGATGCAGACTTAGAACCCTGATTTGAAGTGATTATATTTTGTAATACCTTGTGATACAGCTCACTGATAGAGGAATCCAACCACACTAAAGGTGTCAAGAATTCCTTGACTTTAAAAAGATGCAGAAAATTTTTTTTATCCTGTTCCAGCTCTTCTGTTGCTCTCATCACAATATGAGACTGGAAGGCAATGAGGAGCCTGATTTCCTGAATCTATGCAGATGGAAAACCTCGTAATAATCTGGAAATTCCTGGACAAATTCATGCCTTCATTTTATCCTGCTTTTGGAAGCCCTTTTGACTATGGATGATGATATCCAATATGAAAATATTCTTTTATTTTACAATACATAATGTGAATGCTAAAATGCAATGTTTATACCAGCTAAGTGCTGAGGCAGATGCTTTTTGAGAGACAAAATTATAAGAGCAGCTCATAAAGCCCAGAGTTTTTTTCATGTTTGCAGTGTCATTCAAGCTGCAGAGATAAGGACAAACCAGCTCATTACTCCTGTGGTCAATCTGGATCCACAATTAGATCTACACAGATAAAAAAATGTGTCCTTTCTGACCACTTTTTTTCAGTTGAAACTTCTTAACATATTGTGATTCACATTGTGAACATGATCTTGTATGCACCCAGCAGAGAAAATCCTGAGTCTTAAATAGGATTTCTGATAGTTAAAATAATAATCATAAACATCTGGCACATGTTTATGGTTAATAAATAAATAAATAAATAAATAATAAATTATAAATAATTAAATAATAATAAATAATTTAATTAATAATTAAAATAAAGCCACATAAAAGCATCCTAATAACTGGGCCTAGAGCAAGACATCAGCATCTTACTGAATATTAATCACTTGGAAATGAGTGCTCATCTCTGCCTTAAACCTTTTCTTGTTTAGAACAATTAATCATCCCACTCTGCCTGTGTCAAGCATTGCTTCACTTTCTTATTTTTGTCACTTCTGAAAGAAACCCCTCTGCATGAGGATGTGTCCTAAACCACAACTGCTGTTCAGGAGTGAATCCCACTCCCATTAGAAAGGGCAGAGCTGTGATATCAGGGATATCACACAAATGTATCTTCTAGATCAATCAAATATTTCCACAAAAGGGAATATGTAACTTTAAAAAAAAAGAGACAAATCTACTAATCGAGGGAAAATATTTTTGCTAACATTCACAAAGCTCTCTTGCATTTACATTTTACTTGTACTGAATCACTAAAAGGATTAGGAGGGCAGTCAATCACCGAGGAGGAAAAGCAAAGTTTATGCAGGGACTATTTTTAGATTTGCAAGCCCCATCACGAGGAATCTCCCAGCCCTGGGCACAGCCAGGAAAGCACCGAGGTTTTGCAAACGAGCCACGATCCAGATATATATATCTATTTTTTTTTTTTCCAGGATGGCTATTTCTCCCCAGCTTTGTGGGGAAAATCAATATCTTGTTTTCAGAAGTGTAAATGCAGTCGTCTCTCCAAAGTGCCCCGGTCAGTTTACCACACGTTCAGCAGCTGCTTCTTTCCAGGCTATCCCACGATTCCCAGCCTATGAGGATTGACAGGGCAATGATAAACTAATGTGCCCCCTCAGCTCTGTGCTCAGCCCATTGTTCAGGCAGCTGAGACCCTCTGCTTCTATTTGCTTTCTCCCACATACATTATTCAACAGCCCAGGAAAAGGCCAAGAACCTCTTTCATTCAGGAATTCTGTATTAAAATAATCAATTTTGAGCTGAAGCGGGGAAGGGAGGCTTGCTACAGGCCAGGCCTGTTAAATAAGCCACCAGCCCCTGCCATTTGCATTGGAATCATGCTATCATCAGGCAATATATTATTATATTTTTTATCCACAGAAGGAAGAAGAAATATCAGAATACTTTTCTCTCTTTCTCTGCAAGAGCACTAATTATAGCAGCACCTTCCTGATGGCCTCTTTTGGCACTGTTTCCATTTATGAGGGTCTATATAACACAGGCCAGAATTTGATTTAGAAACTCTTAAGGAGGGAAGGAGATTCATAGTTCCACAACAGACAGATAAGCTGGATGTTAAAATTAACTTATAACACTGGTTTTTTAATGTTCCAACAGAGGGTTGAAGGCCCATTGTTCTGCGAAATGTTTTCCTGGCATTAGAACAGATTTGGCTGTGCCAGAAGATGTCCAACTCGGTTAAGTCATCAACCACACGACTCCCAAGTGCAGCATTTCTCCTACCAGAAAGGGAACACAGTGATAAAGGCAAAGCAAGCCATCATTGTTGCATGTCATGGTTTTTTTGGTTTTTTTATTATGGCTCATTTAGGAAAAATAAGACCACCACCTTCAGAAAAAGGCAAATGTGTCACTTCCACAGGCAAAGAGCAGCAACCTGCTGCAAAACACCCTGAACAGAGGCACTGCTTGCCCTGGTACTGAATTTATTTATCAGGGCCAGTTCTGCTCTCTCACCTCTTCCTACTGCACTGCTGAGTTCTCACTTTAACTTTTCCTCTCACATTTCTGCAGTCCTGCCCATTATTGCCAACAGCATCTTTGATTTCCTTGCACTTGCCATCCTGCAGGTCAATAACATAAAAAGTTAAACACTGATGTCAACAGATAAGAAAGGATGAAAACCCCAGGACCATGGCTGGGGGAGTTGATGGGAGGCCTCTTACTGCCTACAAATTGTTAATAAAATGTTATTGATCATTGATCCCTTCTGGGATGTTTCCTCTTCTATTCTGTGTGAGATATCACGATAGCTCCTCGTTATGAATGTTCCACCCACTCTTTGACATTTCTGCTAACCAGGGATTGTCACTGTTGTTTAAAAATGATTGATGGTTAGACTTCAGTGAGTAAAAAAACTTTGGTGAGTAAATTTTATATCTATTTTACCAGTAGCATCATCAGCCTGGTAAGCACAGGGGTGGTGAGTAACTAATTAAAGCTGGTGATGAACAACCTCTGCTCAACTTCATTAAAGCATAAAAGCTGCACTAAAAGCTCCCAAAAGTTTCTGCCCAGTGTCTTGGCTGTGAAGTCAAACAAAATATAAAACTTTAGATGCTGTTTTCAAAAGGCTGAACTTTCATCCCAGTGGGGGATAGAAAATAAAGGTATTTCCCCCATTCTGATATCAGACAGAGGATTTTCTGCCAGTCTGTTCTAATGCTGGCACCAAATCTACACATTTAGAGGCTGCTATTCTGACAGGAAAATCCAACAAATGTTTGATGCTGGAAACACACAACCTAAAGTGGAAAAGGCTAAATGTACTGGGATTTGTGCTCATGAGTCACTTCCACGGCTCAAAATGCTCAGTGAGTGAATAAAACATTCCAGAAAGTGCCGTGTACAGCATGAGGCATCCAGCCTCAAAGAGCTGATGACTTTTTGCCAGCCAATGAGTAGGGCCACAGAAATATTCAGACTTTTGTTTTGCACTCCGGAGAGTTTGGTTTCATAACCCTGCAAGAGATGTGCATGAGACTCACCTAGAGATGAGCCAGTAAAGCATTTCATTGTGTCCAGATTTTCCATGGGCTGAGCACACCAAGCCCTCCCATTTCCACTGTGCAAAACAAATCAATCCCTGCTCTTGGCACCAGAAGTTTGCAGGGTAGGAAATCATTGATACGACAGTGAGGAGTAAGAGAGGAGAATTTAAATCTCACACCTTTGCACAAATTATTCACTTGATAGAGCAGCTCAGAAGGACAGAGAAGAACCAATTTAGATTAAGAATATTTCAGTCCTTTCTCCTGCCAGGCCATGGTTTCAGTGAGAAGGAAATTTGGAAGCAGCAGCAGCAAGACTTGTGTCAAACTGACCCAAACTGTGCAGGTCAGGAGCTTCACTCCTGGGAATTTCACACTTTTGTTACAAATCTTTACTTCTGGATGTAGTCACCCATTACCATGAAATCTCTAAAATTAATTCAGATTATCTAAAATATAGAATCAACCCCAAACATTTCTAACATAAACACCAAAGGTAGTCCCAAGAGGCACAAGCAGTTTCTAATAAAATCAAGCATGCAATTCTTCCACACTGAATTTGCAGGCTAGAAAGCCTCAAAATTAAACCAGCCAGGGTAAAAATATAATTGGGGACAGAAAAAATGTTAGGAAGTGAAACTTTCTTGTACAACTCACTCAGTGTTTAAAAGAGTGAGATATCTCATGATGTGCCAAAATCTTGTGGCCACTATAAACCAAACTCTATCTTTCATTCTCTTCTAATGAACTGATTCGAAATGCACATTGATACAAAAAAAAGAATGGAGTTCAAGAATCCACACAGGCAAACTACAGAGTTCTTTTTTGTGGTTATGTTTACCTTTTATAAGTGTCTCACTAAGTTAAATGCTTTAGCAACTGTGGGCAGCTTCAGTTCCTCATTATTAGATCTTTGAAGTAATTCTTCTCCAGCATTCAGCACGTGAATTTATTCTGCAATTTGCACTCAATGCCTGCAGTAAGCCCAACTTGTACAAAGACAAAATGCTGTCAACATTTATCTGCTGCTTTACACATGCCTGGAGCAGAGCAAAGGGAAAGTGGCAAGCATTTCTATTCCTGGACTCAAAACAAGCTGCATTCACTTAGTGCAGGATAAAAGGCAGAGTACAGAGATGAAAAAGTAAAGGGGAAGGAAAAGCATAAGGAAAAAATAAGAGAGAAAAAAAGAAAACTATGGGGAAAAAATAACTATTCAAAAGAGAAAGAAGGATAAAATCAAATACATGATCAAAGAGAGAAAGAAATCTAATTTGTAAAAATAAACTCAGACTTGTGACAGGCTCCCAGGAGCAGGCAGAGCTCCCCATGACTGCTCAGAAGAGCCCAGTGGCAGCAAGATCTGTCCTCTGCCAGCCTGGGTGACAGTCACCACCAGCAGTGACACACCAGTGCCAGCAGGCAGGAATTCTCCAAATCCAGCACGAGCCTCAGCTCCATCCCGAGCACCCAAGCAGGAGTAAGAAAGGATTGTCTGCAAATGGGCAGGAACAAACTTACACAGAGAAAGAAATGCCATAGTCAAACCTCTGAGAACTCACCAAATTGCAGAGAAAATGTCTTGATATCTCTACAGGATAATGAAAAACATTATTCTGGTACAGTTAGGAGGGAGAACCTCACAGAACAAGTAATTCAAAGATAAGCCATATGGGTCCTGTACAGTTATGGCTGCTTCAAAGCACATTTTTTTTCTTGGAAATTGGTGTCTATACTAAAAATACTAATGGGGATGTACAGGTTCCTTTTGTTTTTCTGAAAAAAAATTGTCAAAACATGATATTTCTATAAGGTAAAAGCAAATACGTACTTTCAGAAAATTTCATCATTCCAATTCCAAGACTGTAACTTTCTGTGACGTGCAGTGACAAAGGCTTTGGACTCTCAGAATTTTTTCACTAGCAGGAAATCCATTTTTATTGCTATCCTATTCCCTCCTTCCTTCCTTGAACAGATTTTGAAGGAAGAGAGGAAGAGAAATAAACCCTGCTATGCACTGTGCCTGCAGATGAGCTGAATGGTTAATTACATCTCACTGACTCCAAACCCCGCTGGAGTCATCCAGGGCTGGATGGTGCCCAGCACTTTGTTGGGAAGCTCCTTGGCAGGACTGCCATGAGCTGTGCTGTGATACCCCAGAGCTGCTCCAGAGAAGGGCTGAGCATCCTCAGTGCTGCTTCCTTCTCACGGGGCATGCAGAGCCCGTGGCAGGATGCAGCCTGGCACATTATCCCATTTTGTGGGGTATTTCAAACCCCACCACGTGGGCAGCACTGCTGCACCCCCAGAGCAGGGGCAGAGGGGAATCAGGGCAGTGCTGCTGCCCCTGAGATCCCACCCACGGCCCCCATGGGCACAGTTGGAGCCCCCATTATCATGGGGGATGCAGTCTGGACGTGTTTTCTGTGCTAATCTGAGAGCTGGCCCAAATCCCAGCACTTGGGTCACTTGTACACAGGGTTCTCATTGTGAGCCAGGGGGAAATGGCAGCCTCGCAGTTGGGCTTTGAAACTATGCATTTTTTAAAACTTGTGTATGCATAAGCCTCTTATTTAATGAATGACTCCCTTTGTATTTACATGTTCCACCATCCACAGGACAAATAGGGTTTAGTGGTTTGAGAATGAAAACTTCTCGTCCTCAAGGGAGGGGGGAAAAAAAATAGCTGCAGCTATTTTATGGAAGTGGTAAAAAATCAATTAGCCTCTTAGTTGTAGATCTTACCTAGGCATTCTGTGGTCATAAACATATTCTTTCTTAAGTTACATATTCCACAGCTTCGATCAGAAAAAAATTCTGATATAATTCTAACTGAAACGCATTGGCTTCAATGCAGGTGAATTCAGATCAAAAAGTGGTCAGAAAAGTTATTTTAGGCTGCTGCAGATCATTATCCTAAATTAGAAGGGTCTTACCAGACCTGAAGTCTTCTTAATCTTACACCTTTTTTTTAGTCCTCCCTTTAAATTCAGCTGATAAATTGAATATGTGAAATAATAAATAAATATAAAATACATGGCAGAAATAATTTCAAAGGATTTAACAGCTAAGATAGGAATGCACAGAAAGCAGCATTTTAAGTTGTCTTGATTTCCAAAAGGAAATAGTTATAAATTAGTTCTAGGGCACTCTGATTCATTTATAAGAGTGGTTCAAGAAACCCTTCAATATTAATTAGTAGCCTGTGAATTCAGCCTATGCAATTATGATGAGACAGTTCTTTGGGTATGAAAGAGCTAACTTATCATATTTTTGAATTCGCCATCTCTAAGCTTGAATATTTTTGTATTTCCATATTTCTCAAGTAGCACTTAATTTAATCTTATCCCCATTTCTTTCAATAAACCATTGTTGCATCTCTTAAGCAGCACAGCTTCCTCCTCTAACTCATCTCCCCGTGAAATTGGTTTAATGAAGCAGAAAGGTATGAAGCATTAACAACACTGGAATTCATGTGGTAGCACTTCATTTTTCAGAGGCACTCACATTTCCTACCTAATTTATAAAATCAGCACACAAATGATTTTTATCACAGCCATTACATCAGTATAAATTACTGCCTTTTCTATAGCACGGCACTTAGTCAAACTGTTGAAATTATATCTATTAGTCATAGAGAGGAGGAGGGAGAAAGAAAAACTTGTAGGAAAGATTTAGTGTAAAATAAGGACTGATAGCAGCCTTATTGAAACACTAATATTAATTTACCAAATGAGCCCAAAGTGCAGCTATTTTGCAAAGGAAAATTAAAAATACACAACGTGAAGCAAATGGGTCAATTTGTAAGGAGCCAGAAAGGAAACTCTGCAAACAAACCAGGCTGTGTCAGAGGCACCCAGAAGTGCAAGCAGGGAGAAGTTCCTCACATCCAGGAAGGTAACACATGCTTCACCTCCAGGCATTGCCAATCATTCCTTCCTCTGGCACTGGTGTTGAGCTTTTGTGCATGGCAGCTCCTCCAAAATCATCCTCATCCTCCTCACTTCTTCCACTGTCACCTACTTCAATCCTGGCTGTTCCTTCCCAGACTAGTGGGAATCAGTCCCTACCACCCAATTTTTTGCCACACAGCAAAAATATATTAATATAATATAAATATAATAATACAATGTGTTGAGAAAATCTTTGTGTCCTCTCCTTCCCCAGGGAGTATAACCTGCTTTTCCAGGACCTACATCCCAATTTCCAAAATTCAGCCTATAAGAAAGCAACTGTTCAGTGTGCAGAGGCATCACACACTTGAAAAGACTTCAATTTGCCCTGCTCTGTAAACAAGACCTGTCTCCAGCAGATCTGCTGCTGGGATTTCGGTGGGTCCTGGCTTTCCCTTCCTGTTTGCTGCTCCCCAAGCACGACTCCTTCCAGAGCTGCTCTGGAAATTCCCTGTACCTGCCCTGCCGGAGCTCTGCCTGTGTGAAGCTGGCACCTGAGAGGGGCACAGCAAAAATCTCACCAGGAAATATTCTTTCACATTCAGGAAGATGCTCTCCCCATAACTTTTATCCTCACTCTCCCTTTTCCAATTATTTCCCCTTGATGTGCTTCCTGCCCTGGATCAGATGGGAAGCCTTGGAGGCAGGGGCCACGCCTTCTGGTCTGTGTTCTCACAGAGCACAATGGGACACAGGGCTGCAAGGACACTGCTTGGTGCCACTGGCATTAGGGCCAAGAAGGATTAAAACCAGTTTAACAAAAAAAAAAAAAAGAAAGAAAAAAAAAAACCAAACTCTGAACTGATGAGATTGTCAGTGCAGCAGCAAAAAACATCTGCAAGGGACACAGAGGTGCAGCTGCTGTCCTTGGTGTGTTTTCTTTTACATTTTGATCTCCTTCTGCTTATGTTTTTTATTAATTAGCTTTTCCCTCTCTGTAGCATCAGGGTGGTTTTGCCTGGCTTTCTCTGTCTCCAGCCCGCGGGATACTGGTGTAGAAGTGTCTACTGATGGCACCTTGTGGCTAACCCAGAGAAGTGCTTGGGAATAGAACGAGGATGAGGTAAGCCAGGAAAATAATCAAGAAAAGGAGAGCAAATCCCTCCTGCCACAGTGAGGGCTGCAAGAAATGGTGCAACTCTGCAGCCACTTCCTTGCCAAGGAGGGCACAAGGAGGGCACAAGGAGGGCACAGCCTCTGCCTGCAGTCCCTCAGAGAGTCCTGGGATGCAAACAGGAGTCCTGGCCATAAACCTGCTCCCAGCAGGAGGCAGGAGAAGGGGACAGGGGTGGCAAATCCACCAAATCCCCTGTGTGAGGGGCAGGAAGGGGCCAGGCTTGAGCTGCTGCCAAGAGAGAGCAGGGCCAGCTTTGCTGGGTCCTTGTCTGCAGAGGAGAAGCTCAGCCTGAGCCCAGGGCTCTGGTGTGCACTGGGCAGTGAAATCCTGACCTCCATCCACAGCAGCCCTGTCTGCAGCCCTTCCCAGAGACACTGCAGCCCTTTCCAGGGACATTTCAGCCCTTCCCAGGGACACTGCAGCCCTTTCCAGGGGCATTTCAGTCCTTTCCAGAGGCGTTTCAGCTCTTTCCAGAGACATTTCAGCCCTTTCCAGAGACACTGCAGCCCTTTCCAGGGGCATTTCAGCCCTTTCCAGAGACATTTCAGCCCTTTCCAGAGACACTACAGATCTTTCCAGACGCACTTCAGCCCTTTCCAGACCCAGCAGGTCCTGCTGTCACAGGCTGGGCTGAACCTGCTCTGCAGAGCTGATGATGTTGGGGATACCCCAAAAGGCTGCTGCCCCCTGCTCCTGGAGCTGTGCTGGAGTCCCCCCAGCTCTCCCTATGAGCCCAGGTGTGGGTGGCAGGTCCTAAACGTCCCCAGACTTGCCAGGCACGTGCAGGTTGGCAGTGGTGGCCATGCCTTGGTGTGGTGTCACTGTGGGGAGGTGGCCAGGTCACCTCCTTGCCCAGGACACCACCAGGGAGGCACAGGCACAGCTCAGCATGGCCCAGCACCAGCTCTGTGGGTACTGATGAAATCACCTCCCCACACACACAGAATTCCCTGACAGGATCCCCACAATGCTGGCATTAAGAGGCAATAAAGGACATGGACCCAAACCTGCAGGTAAAGGACATTTGGCACCAAGCAGCACCATGTGAGATGGGTCCTGGGCAGGGAGCAACAAACCACAGGCACAGGGGGGTCCTAAGGCAGCCAAAGGTCTCCTCAGAAATCCTGTGATCACATGAAGAAGGCAGGACTTTGTCCTGAACATTAAGCAATAAACAAAGCAGTTTTAAAAGAGGGCTGCCTCTTATTTAATGTGTTTTCTCAACTTTGGTTCAGTCCAGTCATTTGTCTCAAGTTCCCATCCTGCATGTATTTCTAGGTCTCACTCTGATTTGTATTATCTTAAATATGTCATTTTCAGAATTCCCAAAAGTTCTGAAGTTCTCTTCAAGAGCTGGTTCCAAGTTTCTGCCCCCAGCAATGTTCAGTATAAGGAAGAAGCACACTTGGAAAGGAAAGATCCAAGATCCCCCAAGAGATCAGATCTGCATTCCAGAGACAGAAACACGTAATTATGAGATATAAATAAAGTTCTCACTCTAGAGGAAAACCTCTATGATGGAAAACCAAGGAGGTTCATTTCAAGTATGAAGGACTGGGAAAAAAATCATGCTACAGCTGGATATATGAAATCACAAAAGAATCAGTGAAAAAAGATTTATCTGTAGAGATCCTCAGAGGACTAACATCTGCAGACTTAATCAAGTATAATGTCAAATAAACAGCTCTACAAGCCTTACCTAAACACTCAGGGCAGAAGAAATTACCCTCACTGTCCTTCCAGGGGTAGGTGCATCCTTATTAAAAGGCAAATGAGTCAGCAATCAGTATTTCCAAGCAGCAATATAAAATCAAGAGAGAACCTCTCTGTGCCAGATCTCACCTGCAGCCCTATCAAGACTTTGTGCCCATTTTTCATGGCCTATACTCAGTAATTCTCACAGCTCTGTGCACACAGGTTTTGCATACAACCATACAAAGCTTTCCTGTGAGGAATATTTGCTGTTTCCCAGTCCAGCAGAGATTGAAGACTCCTCTTTTACTGATTAAAAACAAATAATAGCTCAAGGGAAAAAAACCAAACATGCTGTGATATGAAAAACAAAATTACAGTCTTAAAGAGGAGGTTCAGCAGTAGCTGAAAATTTAGGGGGTTTTTAGAAAACCTTTTTTTCCCCTTCGCTATAAAAGCACCTTCTTCCATAAAATCACTCTTGCAACTTTAGTGTGACTTTTTGTTCTAACTCCACTTAATCCTAGAAGAAAATTAACACCAACAGATGAAGAATAAAGGCCTCACATTAAGGACAACCCTTACCTGGAAAAGAAAGATGAGTGAGACATTCAGTGAAACCCACAAAAGCCTTCACTATTCCATATTACCTGGAGGATGATCAGATACCACTGTGATAAGCAGCCTTGCAAAAACTTGGGAAAGGTTGATGGCTGAAATTGGAATAATTTCTTTTTTTTTTCCCCAAAGGAGATGTTTTACTGCTTTTTTGAAACAGTAAAGCTAAAGGCTTGTCTTTACCTTTCTGTGTAAATAACTTCCTTTCCCCGGGGTGTTCATCATCGGTTTGACCTTAAAATGCATGGCAGTGTTCTTAGCAATATTCAATCAATGGCAGGATTAAAGGTGAAATCAGTTACACAGAGGAAGCCTACTGCTGTTTCACCAGTGTGGTGGCTCTAATCTCCCTCTGAGAGACTAAAGATCATAACTGATTTACTTCTCCTCCCTGGGGAACAATTTTCTGTAGCCTGAAGCAATCAGGAAACAGACTGAATTGGCTTTAATACCCATCTGCCCTTGGGGGGGGAGACTGGGAAAAGCGACCAGGTTGTTTCTTCTTCATACTTGTAATTAAATAAACTATGACAAATTTGACAGGCAGAATTTCTAGCAGTACCAGTTGTCTTCAAACTTCCTACTCTGTGTGTAATTGATATATAGCAGCTATTCCCAAGCAGTGCTGGAGACTATTAAAACATTAAAATCAGTGATCTTCACTCCACTCCATGATTTCACCTTTTGGCAACATACCTCTAATTTTCACACCCATCAAGACTGTGGGACATGTTTAAGCACAAGGAAACAGGGCTTACTTTGATTTTTTGGTTTTGTTTTTTTTTACCTTAACTGTGATCTTTCTATTAGTTCCAGGATGCCAGGCACATAAATGAGATAAACAAATCTTAGTGCTACCAGAGAGGGAAAATCTGGGAGCATGAAAGCATTTTCATACAGATTGATAACAAACTACACATCACTAAAACCTTAAGCAATAAACTTTTGTTAGTACTCCTTTTCTAAACAATGCCAGAGGCAAACAAAACTAAAAACTATTTCCCTGAAAAACTTCCTGTGATTCAAAACATTTTCTAGAGTTGTCATGAAATAATAATAATAATAATAATAATAATTTATTAAATAACACTAGGTTTTTACTTGTATAGAAAGCACAGAAGAGATACCAGGGTTGGTGTAAGTACAGACATTTCAAATATGTTGATATCTGCCTTTCTCATCTGTATTCCCCAGCATGAGACAGGTTTAAATGCCCCACAGGGAAGGGAACTCCTGATTTTTCAGGTTACAGGGTTAGCACCAGAGACACGTTTTTTCACATAAGCTCAGCTGAGACAATTTAAAGCCACAGGCAATTCCAGTTTTTTTCATAATTATTTAACTAATTTTAGGCTTGTTCATATGCTACTAAAGGAAAGCTGAAGAATTTGAGAAATCCATTGGTTTCTCTGCCCAGAGCTGTTGCCAGCTGAGGTCTAACATCCCAGCCTAGAATCCCAGAATGGTTTGGGTTGGAAGGGACCTTAAATCTCATCTCATTCCACCCCCTGCCATGGGCAGGGACACCTTCCACCATCCCAGGGTGCTTTAAACCCTGTCCAACCTGGCCTTGGACACTTCCAGGGATCCAGGGGCAGCCTCAAGCTCAGGGCAACCTGAGCACTCAAAGCTGAAATAAATTGCTGCTGCACCTGCAAAGTGTTTCCAAAGCCCGTCACAGCATTGCTCACCCCTGTTCCACAATGGAAACATAGACATGGAAATACAGCAGGGGGTTTTGGAAAACTCACACTGATGTTTTTGCCCAGTTTGAGGTGACTCAGCCTCCCAACAACTGCCCACAACCTGGTCATGACACCTTGGGAGAATAACCCACTGCAGCTGGGCCACACTCACCAAATCCAGCATCCCTGAAGAGTTTGCACATGGAAACATTTTAATTTTCCATAAGGCTGCTGATGAAAAGCTGAATTATCTTTATCAATGTCAGAGGGCCTTAAAGAATTCCACCACCACACTTTGCTCCACCTGCTGCATCCAGGTGCTGTACCAGGGAATGCAGGGGTGATGATCAACTCTATAAAACACAATTTACAGGAATTAAGCAGTCACCCATCACAATAAACCCACCCAAGTCTGCTCACAGGTCTGAAGTTAGAATTGCTCTCTCTGAGGGTACACAGACTGCTGCTCCTAAATAGGTTTAAAAAAAAAAATCAGTCAAAATGCAATTACAGACTCTCAACAGCAACTTACACAATTACCTGAATTTTTGTGCTACAACACAGGACAGATGCTGCAAAAGAATCTTTTGTACTTCTGTGGTGCCTGAAAAGCTGTGCAGACATCTGAGGGGCACCACTCCTGAGCCTGTAATTAATTCCCAGTGCTATTCTGCTCAGTTCTTCCCAGCAAGGAAATAAAGGAGCTTAAATAAAACAAACAGCAAACAGGAATTGAATGAGAAGCTAAACACATAAAGCCAAGCATCTGAAGGATTTTTACTTTGCCAAATTGATAGCAGGGAGAACTGGTGAATGCATTTGCGTGTTCAGCTCTCTACTTAGTTTTAATACTGCTCTTCAAAAGCAAATTATGATTTAGAACATGGCAAGTGTTTAAATTGGGTATTGTTTCTTATAATTTGGTTTAAACAACATAAATATTTAGCTACAAGCACCTAAGATAGGTGAGTCGTTTTCCTAAGAGCTAAACATTGACCTGTGTGGGATTAAGAGTGATACCCAAGAGTGACTGCTAAAAATCTACTTCATGCTGAGATTGCTGATACAGTAAATTACCTGCAGACAAAATCTATTTTGTCAGTTTTGTACTGAGATTTGAAGAATTCAAACATATCCCAAGACATACAGATAGTTTTTGAAAAATGAGTGTTAATATATAAAAAAATGGAATTTTTTAAAAACCTTCCCATTCCCCCTATTTCTCCTCTGCACCTGCTTTTTATTGCAATAGCCACAGGCTGTAATAAGACAGCAGTGTGACTTCAAGCTCTGACACAAAGGAAGCTCTGTCTGAGCCAGTTACTCATCCCCATGACATGATAGCTCCCATTTCCTCCTCAGTGCTGCCTTCCCAGAGCAGTGACAGAAGCCACATTGCAGAACTGTCAAGATCCTAAAACCTGATTGCTAAATGTCAATTACCTTGATTAGGTTTCTCAAAAAA
>VWZS01009420.1:573383-603736 GCA_013397075.1 Rhabdornis inornatus | reverse complement strand
AAATGAGATGTGAACCACCAAAGATTCATGTGATTCTCTTCACTAGGAAGTCAAACACTTAAAATGAACTTTCCTGTGCTTTTAAACAGTGGTTTGAAAGTCATGTTTCTCTTCAAAGCATTATCCATAGGAGCGGATGTAAAGATATCTACAGGTATTCAACATTTCCCAAGGAAGAAACACCAACTCCATCTGAGGGAGAAATTTAAAATCAGTCTAAAGCTCAGCCAAATGAAGAGGCAGATAATGATGAGGCTGTTGGGTTTCTGAAACTCACAGGAACAGGAGATGTTCAGCATTTAGAAATACAAACCACAAGTTTTTATCATAGAATCAGAAATTCAGCTGCCAGCCCAAGGTAGCTGTGCTGTTGGATAAACAATTGTGGATGTATTACAAACAACAAATTCAGGTGTAACAATTGTTACAATTATACAGCACAGAGAGGACAAATTATCTTGTCTTTCACTTCAGTTTGCCTCTCCTGACCCTCTATTTCTCCCTCTTCTTTTAATTAACCACCTTTACTTTGTGTCCCCCTCCTCCCTCTGTGCAACAACGCCATGAATGAGCCAGAACTTTTTACTCTTGCAAAAAGAAAAGGAACATTCATAATTTTTATTTAGCTCTGCTATGTGGCTCATCGTTGAACACAAAAAATCATTTTCTACGAAGCGGTTCCTGGCTCTTATTATCTAAATATTTTTCCTTCAATTACACTTAAAATATTATTTTTTAAGAGGCCTTGCAGCCACTTTATCACCCACACAGCTCCAGCTGTGTGGCAGAAAGTGGCAGAACAACAGCTGGAGATTCTGTACCCATTGCCAACCTGCCTCAAAGACAGCTCCAGCACAGAAAACCACCTGAGTGGATGTGGTTTCCTGGAAAAAAATACACACAAACACTTTGACACCAGGTCAAAACTTCTGCCATCCTCACAGATCCCCCAGGAATGACACCTGGATATTGGAATATACCAAAGGTAGCTGAGACTGGGGAAATCTCCAGTTGATCTGGTCAGGATCTTGCTGAGGAGCTGCTTTGGTGCTCCAAACCTCCACACTTTGGAGCAGGAGTGTCAGAAATCTGGATCTGAATCCTGACCCTGGCACCCAGCTATGACCTGACATCGAGGGTTGTGTGGATCAATCATTATCTCACCTGGACTACTGGGGTCATTCAGTGTAACAGAGATTTTTGTAAGGCTTGAACAAGGAAAAATCATACAGAAGATGAGAATCAACCAAATTTATAGTTTTAAACTATACCCCTTTTAAACTATTTATTTTTTATATTTTTATTTATTTTTTATTTATTTATTATCCTTTTAAACTAAACCCCTTTTCCTTCTGAAAAAAAAAAATAATACTGTCAAAAATAATGCCACAGTAACTTTTAAACAGATATTCATGGAGTTGAATTTCAGGATTCACAGCTTCTCCATGGAGAGAACAAGTTTATAAACTGCAGCTCTGTACCGTGGGGGAAAAAAAAAGTTTTATTTTGCCATCCTTAAAATCTTGAAAACGTCATTCAGTCCCTGCAATGGTGTGTCTCTATTTAAATGTAATGAATTTATTTATTTATTTTCCCCAGTTCCCCCCAGCTTTGGCAGATAAAACAGGGAGATGAGAAAGTTGTGATGTTCTTTTGACCTTCTGCCAAAGGTAAGGACCACCTGTCGTTCTGAATTTCCCTTGCAAATCTGCGGGAGCTGCACGGCTGCCACTGCACTGCTGGTGCCTGCTCTGCCTCTGATTAGCCATCATTTGGGACAACTGCTCCCAAAATGGGGCAAATGAGTGCGCTGAGCTGGCATTTCTCACCTCCCCAGCACACTTCTGGGTACAATAATCTCTCGCTGCAACTGAAATGCAGTTTTATTTCTCCTCTCTCAGCCCATCTCAGAAGAATGACATAAAAAACACTTTATGCAGAGATTTATTTAGATCCTGTTGGAGGAGGATGTTGAATACTCTGATGAGCAATTCCAGGATTAGGGTGGTCTCAAACAGGAGTTTTTGGCTCAGGACACACCAACAATGCTCAGAGAGGATGCTTCTCTCCAAAAGTGCTGCCCAGGAATATCATTTTAGTGGCAGGATTTCTCAGGGGTTCCCTGCACAGCTGCCAAAGCCAGCCCTAAAGCTGTGCTTTGTAGGAAATGTCCCCTAGCATTCCCCAGTTTTCCCAGAGGTGGCTGGCTGTGTTTTCCCTGGTGGGCACAGCAATCCTCAGGTTTCTGCAGTGATTACAGGAATTCCTCATCATCCCCTCTCTCCTTGTCTTTATTTCCTTCTTTCACCAGAATATGGCAGCTGAAAATGGATCTGATATTTTATTTACTGCAGAAGTAAATATTATTTTATTTAGTGCCCAGGTCTCGCTGTGTGAGTGCTTACACAGGTCTGGCTCTTCTGCTGCTCCCATTAAGGTCAGATTTTCCTTTGTGCCATGAATTCCTTCACTTTCCTGCCCACCTTCTTCACTGGGAAAGCAATTGGAAGTCTGGGGTGCTTTGGATTAATTATCTGGTCCTGTTTTGTCAGTATAGGCAAGTTGGCCAGTCTGGGAAGGTGTGCAGAAAAATTGGAGTGAACTGGGGCAGAGAGATGGCAAGGGCTGATCCAAAGGGTCAAAAACCTGGATACAGCATTGCTCCCCTTTCCTCTCTGAGCAGATGTAGAACTATGGGCAAGAATGCCATAAAATAGCCAAATATCATCTAATAAAATTGGCTTCTACCATTGCCTATGTTTAATAGAGACATTAATTTAGCAAAGGTCTCTCTTGCTGATTCTCATCCATTATTAGAAATATTCTCCTTAAATTAGAAATATTCTCATCATATTAGAAATAAGCAGGAGACTCTTTTGTTTGCTACATTCATGGTATTCAAATCTGCCTAAGACTTCCATTCATTTAGGTTCAAATAAAATCTTTTCTTGTTAGAACATGATATATCACACAAACTAACAATGGAAAAGCTTTTTAGGGAGGGAAATAAAAGCATTTCTGGTGTTTTGAAATCACCTGATCTATATTTTGGTTAGTGAGGTGTTGTCAGTCACCTTCTCTTCCAGCTTTGTGAATAAATTAAATCTGTTCAAACCACGAGTCTGTGCTCTGCCAGACCCAAGCCCCAGTGTTTGCAAACACACATTTGACTGACAAGCCAATGAACAACATCCTCTTTCCAAAAAATATCCTTGTACATTTAAAAACGAAAGAAGTATAGTTTACAGATTTTGGATTTATGAATTATATGGGAGCTAGGAGCTATTTAAATAAAATCTCCATGGAAACTTGTATTTCACAAGATAAGCCTTTGAAAGAAAGGGGCAATGACAGCTCAAGAGAAAATAATCCCAACAGATATAACCTCCCGTAAAAATTCTGCAAGAAAATAATGAATGAAAAATTCCACTTAGAAAGCTGAAGCTAACAGCTGTTCTCTGCAAATATTTTGCCAGAAATTAGTTCCTTTTAAAACAGACTGAACCAGTGGCAGTTTGTGCATGTGGTGGGGTAGAAAACCCCAACCCAACCTGCAATAACCAAGTGAAAGTTGGTTTTCTGCAGAAGTACAGAGGTCTTTAGGACACCACCTTGATTTTAGAAATCTACTTTCAGAGCTGCATGAGCACATCTGAGGTACCCAAAGAGAAAATCTGAATTTTGGGGCACTGAATTGCAGGAGCTGAACTGGGGGCCTTGATTATCAGATTCACCATTTTTAATGTTTTCAGAAACAATAATAATGATGACGATGATGGCTGCTGCTTCCTTCCCCTTTGAGAGAATTTGCTCTGTCCCCAAAATTTTACTGCTTGTTGTATTCCCATGAGCAGTATCCAATATTCTGGAAGCTGTCCTCAGCCAGCTGGTCACAGCTTTTTTAGCCAAAGCCCAAAGCTCCAAAGACAGAATAAAAAGTTCACACTGTAGGAACTTAACTTCACTTCTGGTTTCCAGCACAGGACAGAGGAGTGTGAATGAAAAATAAACAGGGGAGAATTCATGGCACCCAAAGGGGGAACACAGCTCTTTAGGACACTCTCAGTGCAAAAATGGCTGGGAAAAAATCCTAATTAATGGCAAGCCTTAATCCACAGTCCCAATTTTGTAATCACATCACAGTCTGGGCATACATGAGACCTACACACCTATTCAGGAATAAAGTATTTGCTTGTACCAAAATGAAAAAGTCTGAGAACATTATTACAGCCTAAAACATAACAAGAATCATTATATTGATGTTCAAAATTAAATCTGGCTTTCCTGTTCAGGCAAATTTCCTAAATTACCCAAATCCCAGATAAAAATATTTCTCATGCTCACAATGCACACACAAACTTCTGGAGCCCTACAAATCCACCAGTGGCAGGTGTTTGAGGAAGCTGCTGATAATTATTTAAAGCTAAGTTATCACAAATACAATGGAGCAGCTCTGCAGCATTGCCAAAATTGTTACAGCACCACAGGGGGGAGAGGATGATGTGGCTTTCAACCATTTTCTTGGAAAGGAGAAAGTGCAGTTCTTTGACTCATTTCTGCATAACCTTGTTTCATTCCTAGATGACCACAATTGGTCAAGCTGAAACACAATATTGAGGAAGAAATGAAGTGTGAAAACGTGCCAGAGAATTCCCCAAAACTTAGGTGAGTGTTCCACATCAGACATGGTCCCTAAACAGTGAAATATAGTGAAATTATGTAAGGTAAATTGATTCCCTCTGAGGCTGCAGAGATTGATCAGATTTTCCACCAGACTTCTGAAAGAAAGAGAGGAGAGTCACTCTCTACCACATTTTCCCCTGATTTCAATAATTAAACCCACTTAGCTCTGCTCTCACACCTCATCACAGATGATGGTGAATTTCTCTCATCTTTTTCTTCTCTAAAGAGCAAAAAGCCACTGAACTATGGGCCAGAGTTAACAAGTGACACCAGGATGAGACTAAAGGACTTCAAACATGGTATCTGTGAATGACACGTGAGATCTTAATTATTACAGCCATAAACTAGATAAACTTAATTATTACTCTACCACAAACTAGAAATTACCAGTGCAATTCTCTAATTGTTATCTGATACTCTTTGGTCATTTTAGAACATTAGGAAATATCCTCTTCCATTTCATCCAGCAAAATTCAAACAAATAATGCTAGGCACCAATTTATTTTTTTTTTCTAGAAGATGACAGCAAGCAGGTAAAATCAGTGTTGTGGTTATGTTACTTTTCCTCCTGAAAGAAGCCCTAGAACTCTTTCTGTGTTTTGGTCTTAACTTTTTTTCCCCACCCTGGAATTGGTCTATAATAATATTTGAACCAGGAATTAATTCCCAAATAAAAACTGGATTCAGAGCCGTTAAAAGTCAAGCTTTGATCTCAGAAAATCTCTTGCTTAGTCAGATAGGATTTTGGGTGTTTTTTATTGCTTTGCCATGGTCTGCAGGTTTGAATGTTGCTTTACAGGATGAGTATTTTCCAAAAGGGCTGGGTGGAGCGTTTTAATTTATGGATGTAGCTGCATTCCCAGACTCAGATTCAGCACTTAAACTTTGGGCTTCTTGAGATCTCCTCAGGTACTTTTATTGTCCCATTCCAGTTGCACTCAAATGCTTTAGAAACACCCATAAACTGAAACCAAGGCACCATTTTTTCTTTAATATTAGGAATACCTGGGGCAGATTTTATTTTTTTTTCACCGTGTCTATATGTATATGAACAAAAGAGAGAGGCCAAGAAGAAATGCTCAGGAAAATCCATTTACTCACAGGCAGGAGCCCAACCTGCCTCACTTCAGAACCCTGAAATTCCCACAGAGGATTCCCCATCACCTCTCATTTTATGGGCAGAGCTGTCCTGGGGGAAATGAGCAAGCCAAGGGCTTGGAGAGTTAAGGCAGAGACTTAAAAGTGGGATTTGCATTGGGCTCAGTGCTCAGAGCAGGACACAGGACAGATGTGCTGATGTTGCTAAGTGAGGGGGGCAGATCCCTGCCTCTTGTGCTGGAGGTTTTGGGATGTGTGGCCTCACTGGATGGTTGGGAGGTCAGGAATGAGTATTTTATAAATACATATTATGGTATTGGCTTTTCACAAGTATTAAGTTGGATATTGTATGTGTGGTGTTGAAGTGGTTTTTAAGGTATAGTTTTCTTTAGGAGCAACATAAGCTGATAAAGTGTGTTTGTAGTAAGTGAACTGCCTGCTTGGCTGGATAACACCCAGTGCAGACACTGCTACTGATACACCAGCTACCAACACCAACCATCTACAGAAATTGAAGACCACAGCCCAAATTAAAACTAAAATAAAATAAGATATAAAATAAAATAAAATAAAATAAAACCACAGCCAAAAAACATGCATACTCTAAAAAAGCAAACTCAAAAAGTAGCCATGTAAAACAATTCTTAAAATATAGAAAATAGTTTCTAGAAAAGTTTGAAAATGTATGATAAGTCTATGAATATACAATGAACTAATAAATTTAAGGAGTATCCCCAAAAACAACAAGTGTACTCTTGGCTGGATGCCAAACACCCAACCTTTATAACCTTTTTACTTTATTATTTGTCTCTTATTATCTTTTATTAAACCTTTTTAAATCTACCANTAGTAAGTGAACTGCCTGCTTGGCTGGATAACACCCAGTGCAGACACTGCTACTGATACACCAGCTACCAACACCAACCATCTACAGAAATTGAAGACCACAGCCCAAATTAAAACTAAAATAAAATAAGATATAAAATAAAATAAAATAAAATAAAACCACAGCCAAAAAACATGCATACTCTAAAAAAGCAAACTCAAAAAGTAGCCATGTAAAACAATTCTTAAAATATAGAAAATAGTTTCTAGAAAAGTTTGAAAATGTATGATAAGTCTATGAATATACAATGAACTAATAAATTTAAGGAGTATCCCCAAAAACAACAAGTGTACTCTTGGCTGGATGCCAAACACCCAACCTTTATAACCTTTTTACTTTATTATTTGTCTCTTATTATCTTTTATTAAACCTTTTTAAATCTACCAAAAAATAAACCTCGTTTTTCACAAGTAGGTCACCGTGGGCAGAGCCCTGTCAGAGTGAATGGGCACCTCTGGGAGCAATGGGAAGGGAAATTCACTGTCCTGGCTCCCTGCAGGCATCTGCAGCAGCCTGGGGTTCCAACAGAGCACAGGGCCCTGCCCCACCTTAACCTCACATTTACCTCTCTGAAGTCTTCAGCACAGCCATGTCCTGGCTTGGTCCAGCCTCAGCCCTGCCAAATTAGATTTAGCATCAGGACAGCCAAGAAATCCTGCTGCAGATGGGTGACACAGTGGAGGCAGTAAATTCGTGTAGCTCATGAGTTTCTGGCTCTTTGTCTTCATTTGTTTCATCAATTCTCCCACTCCCTTCACACTTGAGAGAAATGTGATTGTGCAGATTGGCTGAGCCAATCTGAGACCTACTGGTCCTGTATCCCAAAATCCCTGTTCCTATTCTCTGTCACATCAGCCCCCATCATCTGTGCTGGTTATTATGCTCATGTTCAGAGAACAGTTCATCCAGTACCCCCTGCCTTTTGGGGCATTATTTCTGTACCAAGGCAGCCCCTCAGGGGCAGTAGGTGCCAGGACTGCAGGGCTGCAAGCACAGAATAAAAATCAAGACCTCTTCCATGGAGGCTGGGAGTTTAAACAGTGCTTGTGCCCTCAGAAAACGCATCAGGCTGAGCTGGGGAGGGCTCAGCCTAAGAAAGGACTGACCCACTTCAGGACGTTTCCCTTAGGCTGGAGCAGCTCTGGGAAATAGGACAGCGAGCACAGGGATCAATACCAGCCAAGTGCTGCATGAGGCCATTAGGATCAGCCCATCCATCAGGGCTCCAGGAGCTCTCTCCATCCCTGGCAGCAGCCTGGGGCTTGGCTGAGGCAGAACCTGGCAGCACCCCAGCTCCTGCCTGGCCTGCTCAGAAAAGGCAGCTCTTGGCACAAGTTTCCAAGGCCAGCTCTGAGAGCTTTCAGCCCTTGCTCCTGGGATCTTGCTGTAGGATCAGCATCCTACAGCAAAACATAACCCAAAAATACTCAAAGATCAGCACAGGGCTGTAGCTCTTCTGTCCTTTTTAGTAAAGGAATTGTGTAGGGGGTTCCTGGTGTAGAGGTGGCAACTTTTTCTTTTTAGGGGTAACTGGAGAAGAACTGGTTTGAGTTCAGCAGCTCCAGGTATGATCTGCTCAATCACATTAGGATTTTGAATATTCCCTTGTGGCAAACCTACAAACAGTTCAGAAAGGAGCCCTGTAGGAAGTCATCACCTGCCCAAGTGCCAGATTCTCCCAGGTGATGCATTACTCAGTTTCATCTGTCGGGACTCCCAGGAGCATCTCTGGTGACTTTGGGTGTGATGTGACATCAGTCTTTCCCTCAGAGCTGCACTTCCTCAGCAGTTTTGGGGAGCCTTTCCATTCCTGGGTTTGTTTAAGTGTGTGCTCACACTCGTTGCGGGGCAGGGTGTGACCTGCACTGCCTGCACTGCTGTGTCCAGGTTAGCATTAATAAATACAGGTTTATTCTCCCATGGTTGGTGACCTTTTTCATGGGCAGTGGCTTTAAATAATGCAGGTAATGAAGAATCTGTTCTGCTACTGAGTTATTTCATTGATCTTCACTAATAAAGAAGTGCAGTGCTTGATGAGCATTTCCCGCTTCAAGGCTTAGGTATGATCTACTCCAAAGCAGTGGGCAGATGGGGAAATATCACAGAGAATGGGGTTTTTTTGTTTGTTTTAGAGGGAGATGATATCAGAAATAGAATCTATAACACTGTATTTGTAATAAGCCTTATAGCCAAAAAAAAAAAAAAAGAAACACCCAAGCACACACATTTTTAATGCTAACTACTAGGGCAAGCAAAATAATTGTACCGGTGCTACCCAAACTTCTACAAATTGCATGTGACCAGTTTTCTTCTTGCTCAGAATGCTGAAACACAGCAGGACAAGAGCAGGGAAGAAAGGCAGGCACACATGTGCTGTCTTCTAGAAGACTGTTCCCAGGGAAATCCGCGGAGTTAGAGATTCTGGCAAAGTCAGAGTTCAGAATAAAGTAGGAAGACTGTGCTCATCAGAACAACAATTTGTATTTGTGCAAATCATAAGCCAGGGGTGAGGTGGGGGGAAGATAAACAGGTTAATCTGTTGTAAACTGATTTTGACCCTGAAGGTGATCACAGGTACACAGCATTACGGCACTTTAAACTGTTTTATGCAAAGCTTAAAAAAGACCCAGCAACAAACAAAGCTTTTTTTGTGTTTGCTAAACAAAGCATGAAAGAATAGTGACAAAAGTAGGAGGAGCCGAGTTTGTCCGGACAAAGGCAGGAGGAGGAGCCCTCATGCAATGGAAATGCAGTTCAGTGCTCCTGGATTGAAATGCTCATCCTTTAAACCCCCAGGGCTGGGAGATCACAGGGCTGAAAGTCCATCAAAGAGCACTTCTCTGCATTGATCCAGTCTGCAGCGGAAGGCTGGTGGGGGTCTGCTCTTCTCTGTGAGGCTGCCTCCGAAGATAATCAGCTTTTCTTCTTGGAAATTGGGGGGATCCCAAACATCAATAAAGTGTTATTTCAAGTAAAACATCAGTCTAAGCCTGCGGAGGCCTGAACATGTGTGTGTCTCTTTTGTGGTGCTGCATTGCTGTTTTTATTTTTTTTTTTCCAAGAGAAAAAAGAAATAAATAACTAAAACCCCGAGTAAATAACATCACGGGAGGGAAAAATATTTTACCTTGAAAGTATAATCTTAATGCCTGGGCTGTTCTTTCCAACAGCAGAATCTCCTGCCGAGGTCTTTAAAGCAGCCTTACAAACTTTTCCTGGGCATGTCTGGATGCTCAAGCTGCACAGCAGCACCTGACCTACAAAGAAAAATGTTTTAAATGTTTAAAAGTCATTGTGTCCTTTAGTTAAGTTTGCATGTCCTTTAGTTAAAACACTGGGGTTTAGGGTTAAAACAGTTGAGGTGTGAGGGAAGGGGAATTGGGAGCCTGGGGAATGTTTAACACTGATCACAGGGACAGGCTCAGGCCACCTTATCTGGAGCTGCCAGGTGACCAGGGATGAGGCTGGGGAGAGCCTGAGCTCCCTCTCACTGCTCTGGGTCTGCTCTGTTCAAATTCTAGACAGAACATTCGTATTTTAAAGGACTGGGCATGCATAAAGCAGGAGTGGGAGGGAGATCGGGCAATCCAGCACTCTCTGGTGTAACCAGAGCCTGAAGTCATTAATCTACCATTCCTTTGACACCGGGAAATGTTGGGATTTTGCATTTATTCAAGGGAAGAGGTGTTAAGCAAACAAGCTTTTCCACCCCAGCACGTGTAATATAACTTGATAAAACTTAGGAATATTTCAACACCATTAAACAGCTGAGTTTGAGTAACATGAATCAGTTGGCTGAACAAATTTCAGTGCCCTGGAGATCCTGGCAATTACAAAATCTGATATCCTGATATTTCAGGTGACCACAACCATTGCAGAGAAATGTGATGAGAATTCCCTCTGATCACTGTCTGTGAGTATAACAGAGAGGAGAAAGAGTAGCAACTCAGTTGCTCACAAATAAACAATTTCATGATTTTTGGGATGAGAAAGGGTGGGAGAGGATGTGATTTCTCCCAGAACACTTGGCTCTGGTGTTGGGATGGTGTCACTGGGAGTAGCAGACCACCAATCTCAGGGCTTTGGCAATCAGGCACACACAAAGTACTTTCACTGAACACATCTCAACCAAACTCTGTGTGAGCTAACAAATCCCTGCTATGCTAGAGTTCTAAAAAATGAATAGCACAGATCAGAGCAATTTCTTGCCCTCAAAATCCAGTTGTTGATCATTTCCCTTTCACTTAGCTCCTCTCCTTCCCCTCAAAAAATCACCCTACTGAGAATTAGAAAAGAGTTTCTCTTTCTGTTATATACACACAGCCTAGCTCTTAAATACTTTTGAAGAATAGTATTTGTTGAAGATTTTCTTCTCCTGCACAGGTAGAGAGTGGATTAGTCAACATTATTAATTATTTTTATGACTCAAATATCTACAGCCCTCAGAAAGTTTACAGATCTAATCAGTGTGTATAGAGTAGAAAACAGCTTCTGCCTCAAGAGACTGGCAATCTGTGCTTTCTTCTGCAGAGGGGATTTTAAATGTAGAATTTTGCCATACAAACTCTACTGATTTATGTGGTGAGGACACAATCCCTTATGCAGTAGTGGCAACCTAAACTGGAAAAAAAAAAAATCTTTTTGTGTGTAAACATATCCGGGCAGGAAATCATGCTCTACATGACAATTTTATGGAAAAGGTTCCTGCTCATCAGCCTGCCCCCGAGCATCTCTGCAACACCATCTGCCAAAGGTCACCACCCCTCAGGCCCAGCAGCACCACTCTGCACGTTTGCCTCCAAAGATGCTCCAGCCAGAACAAACCAGGTTCCCTGGGAGGGTTTAAACACTCCCAGGCTTGGTTAAGCTGAAGCTGACCCGGAGGTGCTGCTGTGGGCAGCTCTGCTGGTGAATCAGGGCAGTGGTGATCTCTGCAAAGTTAAAAATGCCTGGGAACATCTCGTCCTGCAGACACCACATTGAGCCCTAATTAAAGCAGGAGAGATGTGGGTAGGTTTCCCTAAAACACAGATACCTGCAGAGCCAGGTGAGGCTGCAGGAAAACCAAGGCAGGAGAACACCAATGATTCCCATTATTTTCCCCCCGGGACCGTTTTCTTCTGGCAGTTTTGGAGCCATCAGTGCAGGACAGGTGAGCACGGGTGGTCCTGCTGCCCTTGGGGGGAGGACGTGTCACAGCCAAGGACCCGGCTCAAAGAAAAGAGCAGAGCTTCGGGAGGAGCTGAGCTTGCAGGGGGTGAGAAAAGGCAGGGGAGGATATGGGAAAGGCTCTGATGGAAGTCTTAGGACAGTGGTTGAAGAAGGCAAAGCTGAGACAAGAATTTTGGCTTCCCACCAATCATTGCAATTAAAGCAAGGTGTTACAGGGTGAAAGCACGAACAGACACTGCTCTCCAAGGGTTTGAAATAGCAAGAAATGCTAAAGAAAGTGTAAAAAAACCCAATGACTCCTCTGAAGGACTTACAATGTCCGATGGAGCAAGCTCAGTTTGGCAGAGATCTCAGTGTGAATTAATGTGCTCGTATACAAAAATGCTTACAGGTGTCAGCAATAAACACAGAGATATTTGATAGTCCTGCACAAAAAGAAACTTCCTCAATGGGACAAACCAAACCAAGGCACAGGAAAAATGGTCCCCAACTAAAACAGCTGCTTGAGCTGTCGTTGGACGATTATCACCAGCGGGGATTTATTTGGAGCAGCAGCATGGATGGCAGGCAGCACACTCTCCTTTTGTTCAGCACAGCGCTGCAGTTGGGATTCCTGCAGGAATTTCCCTTCTTGCCTAAGGCTGCAAAGGGAACCTGCTGCATCTGGAACCAGAAAAAAAAGCCCTCAGCAGAGGCCATCCCTCCCAGGAGTGTATTTGGCTCATTACACCTTGCACCAAATTCACCATTTACAGAACAAAACCTGTTGTGTGTTCAGCACTTGTGACCAACAGTCCTGCCAAAGTCTTGCAGCACCAATTTCACCATTTACAGAGCAAAACCAGTGCCTGTTTGAGTTCAGCACTTGTGACAAACAGTCCTGTCAAAGTCTTGCAGCAATGCTCTGGAAAGAGGCTGAGGAACCATGTCATCCATAGTCTTGGAGGTTTCTTGCAGCAATTTTCTCATTTTCTCGCTCTCTGTGACAGTAAGTGGGGGCTCCATAGTTCAGTTCCATTACTGGGGAGGGCAGGAGCTCACCATTTCTCAAAGCAGGACTGGCAGGCTCAGACTTCAACAAAAAATTGACTGCACTGAGCTTTGCATCAGGCTGCTACCATCCAGCCTCACATTTTCTGTGATGGAGCAATTCTCAGCCTTGGGCAACACAAAGGAGCCAAGAATACACAGTAGCTACAGGGAAGGGAAAAAATGAAGTGATTTCCCCATTTAAATGCAAGTAGAAGTGAAAGTACCATGTATTTTTCTAAAGAAAAACCGGATTTTAGGCAGCTAAATCAAAGCTGCCATGCCCATAATGGGACAGAAACGGGTGCACTGCTGAACTTTTATTACTTCAAATGATGTTACAGGGTTTAGTTATAAGCAAGGACAGGCCCAAACTTTGGAAGTTTAACCTTGGCTGAGCATGCAGCCAGCATCCCCTCTCCTCTGCACCACTTTAGATTTTCATGATGCCTGCCGTGTGAAGTACTTTTCATTTTTGCCATGCTTGGTAAATTAGCCAGCAGGCAGGGAGCAGGCAATAATAGCAGATTCCTCCTCGATTGCTGGGTTTGATTTGCTGCATCTCTCAGTGTTTTGATCATTTGGACTGGAGATAAGTCGCACACACAATTTGGGGGCTGGCAAAGTGGGATTTAATAAGTCTCCTGTAAAACACAGCGTGTATGCAAACAGCCCAGAGGATTAGACCCCGCTTGCTTAGTTTAGGACTTGGTGCAGCCAACCTGAATAATCAAATGGAGGAACAAAAGTTGTGAATCCCCTCAATGCTCTGCTTCATTAGGATCTCCTTACAAAAAAAGAAAATGGGGCTCATCTGATCAGCCAGAATTTATGGCATCTGATTAGACCACCATTTTCTCAGCAGGTCCCCTTTCTTTAAACTGTTGACTATGGATGGCCTGCTGAATAGGATGAACTTTGGACTGCTAAATTGCAGCATTATGGTTATTTAGTGTAATTTATGAAAAAGAGAGAAGTCATGATCACCTACTTCATATTGCTAATGATATCTCCATTTATCAGAACAGCTATGAGTTTGGATCACCATTTTTGCCTCACAGTCACAGAACACTGTCCAATTAGATAAAAAAAATTCAAATGTGGGCTGTATGAATACTAAATTAAGATTTAATAATCCTTACATAATCATTTATTACTGTTGACTCTGCTGTCTTGCACTAAGTTCCACATAATCTCAGCAGGTTTGCTTCCAAGTTTCCTATTCATTCCATATTTCCTATTTGCATTTTACAGTGAGTAATCCAAGAAGAAAAATAAAGGGGGGAAAAAAATCTGAACTTGATTTTTTTGCTCTGCAATGTTTCATCTAAACAGCAATTAAACCCATAACAAATTAAAAAGATGCTGTGAGAATTAAATGAGGGTGATTTCAGCAAGGGAGTGCCCTTACCCTGGATGAAAAGAGATTCCCAGTTACAGAAATTATCACTTTTTTTCCCCCCAACAAACAAGACAGCCAAACACTTTCCTTAGAGGCAAATTTCCAAATTGCTGATTATTACAGGTAATGATCTATTCACTGTGCCAGCTTCCCAGCCTTGCTTAGGAGCTGGAGTTATGCAAGGTAACAATGAGCCATCAGGGAGGAGAGGAACAGCAGCAGTGGGTGATGCTGCTGGGCAGAAGCCAAATCCTCAGGCATGGCAGGAGCAGAGGACACAAGGCCTGAACCTCTGTCCTACCTCACATCCACACAAACCCCTGGATGATGATCTTACCTCCAGCCCACTCACAGATAATTGTGGATTTCCAGCTGTGTAAGAGCTGAGCAGCTCTGTCCTGGTGGCTGACCCCTGCCCTGCTGTGTGGTCACTTCCACCCAACCCCCGTGGCTCAGGTGGCCACAAACACCCAGCCTTCAGCCCAGCCAGGTAAATGGACTGCAAGAAGTTTGGGTAGACCAAGCTTAGGCAGTTTGCACACCCCCATGGGCAGAGCATCCTGTGTGATCATCACAGCTCAGCCTGGAGCAGCTCTGCCCAGAGCCTGATTCTGATTCCAGCCTCAGGAAACACATTCTTCTTGCCACTGCTTAATAAATGGCCATAGGAAGGCTGTTCTGGAAGGCCTAGGAGCTAAATGCACAGTAATTATTCCAGCACCACTGCTGGACTGACAGTGCAAACACTTCTGGTTTGAGTCTCCACTTTGGAACTGTGAGTCTTCTCATGCACTTCTTCAAAAATAAGGATCTACTCTGTCAGCTTCAATCTGCATGGCTGGTGTGGTGCCTGCTCTGCAGAATTTTCTGCTAGCCCAATTCAGATTCAGCATCCTCCATCAAGTGAAGTTTTTATATGGATACTCCCCCAGAGTCAGCAGGAGCTCTTTGCTCTCTAGAATATTTTATTAGCATGCTGACCATTTCTGCAAGAGAACAGTGGGGCTTCCTGTGGGTCACAGTTCATACTTGCTGTCACTTGAAATTGCTGAGAAACGCTCTAAATTTTTGGATTTTGATTATTAGGATCAAACAGCAGCAAATACTGGGAAAGGTGAATAGAAAAGGAAGCACCAAGTGAGGCAATGTCTCTCCACCCTACCCCACAACACAACCCCTCAGAGACAATTTATGGCAGTGGACCAAGACCTCGAACATCTGAGCACCTCTGCTTATTTCCTATCCACAACTGCAACTTCTCAGCCACCCGAGGAAAGCATTACTCCCAAGAAAAAACTTGCTCTCAGATTTGCTACACTTTGGCTCCATGAAGCCATTATTTGTTAACCAACTGTAAAATTATCAGCACAGCTCCAGCTACTCCAAGTAGTCCTGGGTTTAGTAGCCAAGAGAGGCCTGAACTTGTCCTCCTTTTAGCAGGTAAATAGACAGAAATCAAGGACAACTCTTGGGCAAGATGAGCAGGCAGCACACAGACCTTCACATCTTCTGCACATGGCAGGAAATAGGGCTCTGAAAAAGCTCTCCAAGCCTCCTGGCTTTCCATTATTTGTGTGTTGTTGTTAAACACCAGCGTTGCCCTGGGTAAAGTGTAGAGAAAATGATGAGGAACATTTTCTAAAGGCCTTCTGTTGAACTTTCTCTTGGGGTTGGTGGAAGAAACCTTCCCTCTCTGGAATTGCCTCCTTGTGCTGCACTGCTGGAGCCCTCAACAAGCCCAGCAAGCCCTCCAAGGGATCTCTGCCCAGGCAAGATGGTCCTGGTGGTACGGCACAAATCTGAGGGTGAAAAGCAAGATTTGGAGCTGGCTCATTCTCTGGGTGTGCTGGTTTTTGGTTTTGGTAGAGTTCATTTTCTTCACAGCATCTGCTGTGGGGCTGGCTTTAGTTTTGTGCTGGAAACAGGATTGAACACACAGGGATGTCTGAGTTATCACTGAGCAGGGATTACACACAGCCAGGGCCTTTCCTGCTCCTCGCCCTCACCTGAGAGGAGCTTGGGGGGCACAGCCAGGACAGCTCATCACAGCTGACCCCAGGGATATCCCAGACCATGTGGCATCACCCTCAGCACATAAAGCTGGGGGAGAAGGAGGAAGGGAAGACATTCTGAGTTTGTCTTCCCAAGTCATTGTTACATGTCATGGAGCCCTGCCTTCCTGGAACACCTGCCTGCCATGGGAGGCAGTGGATGAATTCCTTGTTTTGCTTTGCTTTACACACAACTTTTCCTTTAGTTATTAAACTGTCTTTATCTCAACCCACGAGTTGTTTCACCACCACCCTTCCAACCCTCTCCCCATCCCAGCAGGGCACAGTGGCTGAGCAGTGGGGCTGAGTGGTCAGCAGGGGTTAAAGCACACCACCAGGACTGGGTTTTTCAGCAGCCAGGTTAAATGAGAGCGTGATTGCTCCTGGGAAACTTCTGCTGCTGTAGGAATCCCAACAGTTCCACCAAACAAACAAATACAAGCAGCACCTTTTGGGCAGTTCTCACCTCCACACACACAGTATTTCCCACAGAACACAGAAAAAGGAGCTCAAGTACTTAGAGATGATCCTTGCTCCTGAAATAGATTTTGAGTCGTATCATTTTTATTCTATTGGTAAATTTATGATTGTCTTTTTAAAAGCAGCTTTCAAAAATGTCTTGCATATGTTTCAGTGAGACTTCTTTTCGCCCCTGTGGAAAAATGCAATGTGTATTCTAATAATTATTACACCTTTATTCTGTGCATCAACTCTGTTTCTAAATGTCTGAACTGACAGCATGTCTGGTCACATGAGTCCAGTTGACAAATTTGGCTAACGGTAACGCTTTAGGACAAAATTATGAAAAAAATGACAAATTAGCAATGGCACCTAATCAATAAATGACACAATATGGAATCCATGAAGCTGATAATGCAACCTCACAATTCTCTCATTTCATAAAATAAATTACCACAGCTAAACATGTGCTAGATGATGTCTCATTTCCAGTTAGATTTCCCCCAACTAATAATAAATTTATCTGTAATTATATATATTATAGTCCCAAAATGATCAGAAACACACAAATTTCAGAACCTGGCTACTTTTAACCCTAAACCAGCCATGAATAAGTGGTTTCCTCAGTGCTGCTGCCTTGAGACACCCTTTGACACAATAGAGTGTGCTTCAGGAAAAGTTCCCAGCTGGAATATCACGACCACACCGAGTAAAAACCAGGAAACAGAGTGACAAATCAGTTTGCCTTTGCTAGAGGAACTTCATAACTTCCCCACTTCATAAAAAAAAAAAAAAATCACCACAGTTCTTGGAAGAACTCTCTAAATATTTCAAGATTTAACTATCTTCCACATCAGTTTTCTGTTGTTGCAGCCAAGCGTTATTTTACTTTAACATAACACAGCAATACTGTAGGGTCTGAAATTATTTACTTTTATTCTTACAAGTAGCCTTGGTGATTTATCTAACTTCTGCAGGCTGGCATTTCCCCTGATATGGTTTGCACAAAAAAACAAAAAACAAAAAACAAAAAAACAAAAAACAAAAAAACAGTTCTTTAAAAAATCCTGAAGAAAATCTGTTTCATGATTTTGAAATTATCACAGCGCAAGCTGAGCTAACACAGCAGAGAAATTACATTCAGGCATCCCCTTTTTGCTATTTTCTGGTAATTCAGAAGAAATCTAGACACAAGGAGCTCAAATCATCCCTGTCCATCACACACTGAGGGAAAGGTGCTTTGTCCATTTTCTTATCTGGAGAGGTGCTGAACCAACTCCAGCAGGGTGGCAGCAACTGGAGGGCTCCAAAATAAATTCCCTGAATAGTTTTAAAAAGCAGTTTGCAAAAATCAAGCAGCCCAGTGGAAATGTCCAACAGAGCAGATCAGAAGCATGGACAAACCAGGTTTTAAAGGTACAAAGGCCAGGCTGGACTGGGCTCTGAGGAACCTGGGCTGGTGGAGGTGTCCCTGCTCAGGGCTGGAACTGGATGCTTTTAATGTCTCTTCCAACCCTGAAAATGGAACTAAGAACTCGTGTAACTCACACCATTCATTATTTCCAAGAAATCAGAGGGAGTTCTCTCTGATTTGTCCCCTCCCAGGCTGTTCTCCTCCTTTGGAGATTGCAGCCATCACCTCCCGTCTCTGCAAGCAGAAAGAAGGAACCGAGTTTTCAGCTCTCACAGCAATTCAGAGCTGTCATCACTGTATTTTCTTGTGGGAATCAGCCCATCATCTGCATGGAAGTTCACTCAGATGGATGAAAAACAATGACAAGAGCAGAGTCCTATATTGCCAACAGACATTTGTGTTGGTTTTGGTGAAGAATTTTAAACTTTGCTGTTCTGAATACAGCAGTAATGAATACAAGTCTATTTTTCAATGTATTTTAAGGGGGAGAGGAAGCCCTTTATTTGAGGAAAATAGCATATTTTACTATGGGAAAAAGACTTGACAAAATAAAAAAATAGAATTTATTTCTTCAGAAGCTATTTAAACCCTGAGAGACTTTGAAAACAGAGCAGTCCTCTGAAAACGAATTCTTTAATATCCTGAAAAAGTAAAAAAATTATGTTAATTCACTTAACCAAGACAGACTTGTTTGCAGGAAGGACTGTGCTTAACCCCAATACTGAAAATCTTTATGCATATTCCTGTCTTTACTGTACTCATATCCCAAATTAACAGAAAAAAGGCACAGAAAATAAACAGGTGAATGAAAGATACTCCTCTGCTTGTCTGGAAAAACTGGCCAACACACACACTGATATATTTTTATTTAAATCCCTTTTTTCTCTTACAAGTGCCCCAGGAGTATCAAAAATTGCCCAGCCACACCTACAGACAGCATTTCACTGCTTTAAATCTCTGCTGCACCAGAACACTTCACGCCACATTCCTTGCTCACAACCACCCTCCTCTTGCACTGGCAACTTGCAAGAGTTAATCCAATTGAAAAAAAAAAAAAAAAAAGAGTTCTGGAAGAAAAATCTTAGTCAGCAGCATCAGATTCTTAATCCAGGTGGCCAAAAGAGTTTCAGCCCTGGTCCATAACAGAATGCAGCACCTTTGGCTGCAGATTTAACAGGAAACTGTAGCCCAAGGTCTCTGGGCACTGCTATGGCATGAGCATTAAGCCTATAAAACAGCATATATAATTAACAAAATGCCAGCCAAGCACTTGGCAGGAAGATCTCATTCCTTCATGCTTGGGCTCATGCTGCCCAACATGTGCCATGATCTCCAAGTTAAGTAGCTGTCGTGTGTTCTGGGTCAATTTACACACATCTCTGCACAGGACCTAAAATATTAAAAATATATCAAACACCTTTCGATTTACTTCCACCCGAAGGGAAAAAAAAAAAAAAAAGGAGAAAAAAAGGAAGAAATAATTAAGTGCATTACAAAAATGCCAATTCAGTATGTGCCAATCCAAATGCAAAGGAAAATCTTCGTCCTTGGCAGAGATAGTTAAAAACTGTGCCTAAAGTCACCATGAAAAATGAGGTGTTACAAATACCTCAGCGCTAAATACTCTGCAGAATATTTCAGTTTTACCCATCTGCTCTTCTTCCAGTAATCCAAATTGTTACTCTCCAAACAGTTACATGTTTGTGTATGACTGGGAGAAAACAGATTTTACACATGATTCCAGATCCTTGGAAAATCTAAAATCTAAAATCTCAGTTACTTTCCAAGCCTCTGGAGCAGGTATCTCCAGCCCAGCATCCAGAACAATGGGAGGTGCAGAATATACCCCTAATCTGTATTCATTGCAGTGAAACGTGTCTCTATCACCTCCTGCCACCTTAATGAAGGGTTAATTTAAACATGTAATTGGGAGCGAAAAGCACTGATGATATGAAGTGGTCTGACTGGAAATCAGCCTGCACAGAGACAAAATACCTGCTAAAAGAGATGGGCTGGATCCTCACCTCCTGATGGTGCTCGGTGATTTAGAGCTCTGCTAAAATAAGTCACCTACACCCTGTTTTCGACCCATAAACACTTTTGAAAAAGCCAGCGTTGTTGCAGAACGCCAAAGATAAGAAATTAAGGCAAAAACTGGGGGAGTGTGGCGAGGGAAGCCAAACGTTAATTGAATCAGATATGACTGATCCTCTAGAAATGGATAAAAACGCTTGTGAAAAAAAACATACTGCTGGATATCAGGCAGGACAACCACACTGATCAAAAAACCGACCCCACATTTTAGCAGGTTAAAATTTTCAGTTGATCTTAAAAATAAGCTCTTTTCCCCTTTTAGTAGTATTTGCACACACTGAGTCCCTTGCTCATCTATCTAGTGCGTGCTACAATCTGTGTTACAGCCTTTGCTTATAGACAACTCCATCATCCTCTTCCACATCACTTTTAGAAATTTTGTTCCTTATTTTTCACTGTTCTCACCAATCTTACAGCTTGGCCAGTTTTGGCAATCAGCTCGTTTTTGAGAGGTTCCGTTCTGCTTTTCTCGTGCCTGTGCACAATAAATTCCATTTTTTAACTCTGGTACGGCAGAAGGCATCGCTGTGTTGGGACAATGTCCCCACTCCAAGGAAGCGAACCTGGCTAAGCATCACTTTGCACAAGTGCAGGCTGCCGTAAGAAGTTTTCTGATGCAGTTCGGAGCAAAATTAACCCTGATCAGCACTAATACAACCTTCAGCATCTCTCTTTTTCTGTACACCCAGTCATATGCATATTTTTCATATGTTTACTCATCCTGGCTAGAGGGTGAATATGAATATTTCCTAGTGGGGAAATATTTCCAGTGGGGAAAGCTGTTGGAGGGCTGCCTGGATGTTGTCTGCTTATCACAGGGCGGATGAAAGCGAGCAGCCCGTGCTCCACCCCTGGGTGGAAGGAGCGGAGGAATGCTGTCCCCTCCCCGCAGCCACACCGGGATGTGCGTGGCTCCTTCCAGCTCCTTTCTGGGCGACTTCACAGCTCAGGGTACCACCGCCTCCCGCTGCCGATGGCCCCGATAGCATCAGCGCCAAGCACGGCCGAAGATGGCTTTAGGGCTCACTAATGGGTTTGTCACGCCTGCAGGTCACAGGTTTGTCACCTCCCCCGGGCTGCTGGTGTGGGACAGCAGCGCCGATGGTCTGGTTCCACCTCGTGGGCTCGGCTCCTGCTGGGATTGTACAACCAGGGTGGATAATAAATGTGCAATTAATATGGAATCATTCTCAGAAATTAATCATTCTGCTTGCTCATTAGTAGCCCTTGGAACTCCCCAGTGCAGCCCTCGGGGGCTCTGGGTGGGAAATGGGTACCCCAGCCACGAGCAAGGCAGCGGCTGAGCCCCTGAGCATCGCTTTTTATGAGAACTTAAATCCCCTTTTTCCCTCTGAAATGCCCTCCAGCAGCAGGACACCCTCCCTCCTGCCCGGCAGGGTGTGGAGGGCTGGGAGCGGTGCCCTGCAGCCAAGGATCCCCCCCAGTCCCTTTCCTTAAACATCCATCAGCGTGCCCCAGCCCCATCCACCGCATCCTGCCCCAAATCCTCCGAGCGGCGACATTCCGGTCCAGGTGGTGACCCGGCCCGATTTGCACTTGTGCACATCAGGGTGAGACTTTAGCACCTTCCTGTTGGATCTCAGGAATCTGGAGTTTTTGAGCTTTCTGTGCTTCCAGGCACAGACCCCCTTGAAAACACTGCTCTGGACCTGAAACCTTGGAGAAGGCTTGTAAATATAAATAATGAGTTAGAAATCACAAATGTGCAGTGGGTTAGGTGTGTGTATTTTCACTGGGTGATGGGTTTTAAATTTAAATTGGGACAAGATGGAGAATTTTGGGTGGTGTCTTTTTCTTTGTTCATCTTCTTCTTCTTCCATCTTCTTCACAGAACTCAGGCTCCAGCCTTTGGTTGGTCAGTCAAATGTCACTCTAAGGGTCGTGGGAATCTATTATTGGGTCAAAAGGATAAATAATGTAGGTGTTAAACTTTTTATTGGTTTAAAAGTTTAGCTTTAAAAGGCCTTGAAGCAGGCTCGGCTGTGGCCATTTTTCCTACTTCTAGCAAGGAGCTAGAGGTGCTGTTATACTTTCCGTAATTTCTGATAAGATACAATAAACTTCCAAGCCCCCACACAGGAATCGTCTCAATCGAGTTTCTGTTAATCCTGGCTCTGAGGAAAAACAGACGAGACTGATGACAAACCACTAATAAGTGGTGCAAAGCCCAGCACACACCCCACACCTTCCTGCACGGCCATCGCCCGGCACGGACACAGGAACCTGGAAAATCCTCTGCTCCGGCTGCCCCGGGGGCTGCACTGGGGACACGGGTGGGGGGACAAGGCTGCGACCCCGCTGCTCCTCACTGCCCTCGGGAATCTCCAGAAGCACCTCCAGCCCAAATCTGCTAGTCCTTAAAACCGGAATTACCAAACTAACTGCTTGAAAAGCACTTCACAAGACCTAGAGTTTAGGAGCACTAAGGTTGCGTCCTGCGCCGCTCAAGATGACAATTTTGTGTTCTTGTGACTTTGCAACAAGCAGGAATTAAATCAGATTTAATTCTTTAATTCTTTTAATTCACTCAATTCTTTTTTATAGCACAAACGTCCACATGCTCTGCTGCTTCAAGTTCTAAAAACTGACATTCTGTGCCATTTAGGGCCGGGAAAAATCCCTGTAAATCCCTGATGCACAATTCCCACTGGATTCAGCCTTGGAAGCTCCAGAGATGCTTCCTTCAAGTGCTGTGTAAATATCCCGGGCTGGGAGCAATAAAGCAGCTCTAATGATGGGTTATGCTAATGAGCCAAGCTGTGAATCGCAGCAGTTCCGCAGCACATCTCTGCTGCAGCTCAGCTTTAGCCAACACGTGAAAAAAAGCAGGAAAAGCAGGCGGATTGCACTGAGTGAGTGCCATGGGAGTTATGAGCTGGATCTATTGCTTGGCATCTCTAAGAACCATCGCACGTACTCGGTATTTATCAATTAATTGTAATTATTCATCGCTTAAACTGTCACAGCATAATAACGCCTTCATAATTTTAATTAAAATACCTAAATTTCACTCTCTGCAGAAATGTCATTGTTTAGAGGATGTAAAAATGGGGGGGGGAAAGTACAAACCAAACTTTCACGATTTTTTCAAGCCAAGTGAGGTTAATTTATTGTACAATATAATAAACAACGCTGCTCCAGGTCAGCCTTATGGTTCAAGGTGAAGATTTTTAAAGATGAACTTTTAAATTACATAAATCAGCTCAGGGATGCCTCAAGGGGGGAAAAAAAAAACAACTCGTAGAAAGAGAAAGCAATTGAGTTATTGTCTTCTGTGAGGGGGGAAAAAACCCAAACGGAAAACAACAAGAAGATAGTCTGTCACAGAAGATTAATAAAATTAAATTTATCAGAAGTTGTTCAGTAACGTCCTAACTAAATCACCTTCTATGCACGAAGCCACCCTCTCTTTTGTGCAGTCGGGCTCTGATATTTTGTCCTCATGATCTGTAATTCTATGCAAAATATCTGTAATTCTATGTAAAATTACCCATTTCTAATCACCAGGGATCTCCCATCGTTGCCCAGGTATGCTGTGGGACTGCAAGGATGCTGGGCACCGGGGAGGACGGGGATTTGGGGCCATTCCCGGCTGGAATGCGGCGTGGGGAAGCATTAGGATGTGTTAAGATGTGAATGCAGATGCAGGATGCCACCCCCTGCCCTGCCACTGATGGGGCATTCTGTCATCCCCGAGCCCGACCCGGTGATAATCACAGCCTTGAGCATTTGCTGCCCCTCCTGGGAGTTGCCATTTTACCCCAAAAATGCAGAAAATTCACCAAAGGGGGTGAAATGCAGCGAGCCCATGAGCTCTGAGCCCACCTCATACTGCAGCTGAGCTTTTCTATGCCATGAACCAGCATGTCCAGAAGCTGTTATGAGATTCAAAAACTGTTTGAAAAGAAAAAAAAAACAAACCTGAGGTCTCAATCTTCTCCAACAACAAAAAGCAAAGCTTCTTCTTGCCACTCTTCATTCCCCTACCATGTAGCTCTCATTGCTCACTGGGGCACTGGCAAGGCTTCTTTATCTGAATAACTGGCAAAATCACTTTTTACCCCTCCAAATATCAGTCAACAACTGGTATAGCATGAGCTTTACTGCTCTGGGGGGGGGAAAAAAATTCAGTTTAAGGAAAAACTCTCACTTTAATAAGATTTTTTTCAATTTGAAGTTTTAATAACAGCATATTTTAAGGCACCCTTTCCCCCTTCTTTCCTGAAACAACCTACAGCTGTAATTCTCACTTGTAAAAGGCACTTTTGGTGATTTTGCAGAGCTATCCCTGGTGACACTGCAGCTCTAATCCTGCCACACCAGCGGCTCTTGGAAGTGAAACCTACAGCAAATTTTGATTTCAGCCACACCTTTGTAAAACTAGTTTTTCCATGCCAAAACATATAACAGAGATCAAAATCTTCGCCATGAGTGCCAGAAGCAACAAGTCTTTCACAGGTGATAACCTCTGGGTGAGCTCCCAGCTGTGACCCAGGTAAAAGCTGTTTTACTAAACATCGTGCATGTGAGAATATTGCATTTCAGTTCCACCACACGGGCTCAGGGGAAATCGAAACAGCACAAAATCTGTATTCCCCACCGATGAACATCAGTGCAGCAGCTGACCTTCCCCTGGCAACCTTTTCCAGGCAAATCCCCACTCCAAAGCAGCTCCAAACACGGCCGGACAGGATGGGGAGATAAGCACCCGATCCTGCATTCCTCCCACACCCACAGCTCCCAGCCAGGGGGCGGATAAAGAGCAGGAGCTCGTGTTTGAAACTCCCCAAATTGTGCTGCTAACTGATTCCATCACGGCGTTTCAGACTTTTTCAGGATGGAGGGCTGAGGAGATGCTGGGATGTTTGTGGTGCGTTCAGTAACCGGCTTGCAGAAATATCTGGCTCATTCCAAAGCAGACACAGGGAGCAAATCCAGCGCCCTGTGCTCACAAAGGCTCAGTTCTCTATATTTTAAAGTCACTTTGCAGACTCTCAGCTTCCACAACGGTGCCAACAAGCAGGCAGCCATTAATGTGGTATTTTATCTTATGCAAGGAAAATAGGTCTGAAACTGCGAGCCGTTCACTCAGAGCGCACAACAGAAAGGCACAGAATTTAACCAGGAGGGTTTTTGGTAGGATGCTGTACGGAAGGGTCACATAGAATGAAAAGGCTGAATAAATCCCATGGCCAATTACATGGTCACTGAATCATGAAAAGGCCAGGCTCCTGGAATTTTGCAGCTGCTAGTAGATTCAACGGATGCATCAAACCAGCAGCAAACTCAGCTGCAAGTTACCTCACCACAGAATCGATTTGAAACAAAATGAACTTAGAGCAAACCCCCATCATGCAGAAATTCTTGAGGGAACTTTGATAGACTGTAATTCCCATTGTCCTTCCTTGTCTTTAGTATACTTTACTACAAAACACATAAATTGTCTTTTCTCTTTAATGAAAAGTATGAAGAACTTCGTATAGGTTTTATTTTTAGTGAAATTAAGCTGAATACCTGGGTGTGGTTATTTATTGGGGGCAGGAAAAGCATCTTTAAATTAAGTTTGACTCTCCCTGGATAAGCTGAGACAGCCTGCACTGGGGAAAAATGAAAAATAAGTACATGACTGTTTACTGCCCCCCTGCCAGAGTGACAAAGCCATATGAGACAGGAAGACTGCCAGCCCAGAGTATCTGAAACCATGATTATTTTAATCCAGGATGCAGTGACCAAGGGGCTAGCATAGAAACTCTTCCCTTCCTAAGGCCAGGAGCCCTTAGCAGAGGTGTAAGGAGAAAACTGGGAGGAATTCCCTCCAGGGCTGCTGGAGCTCCACCATCAGCACAAGGAAATGCTGCAGACAGGGCCCATTTGGAAAATTCCATTCCAAACAGTGGCAGAGCATCACTCTGAGGCCAGGAATCACCACTGGCTCTGCCCCTGCCTGACTGGGGGCCCCTGGACCTTTTTCCTTTTGTCACTGAGTTGCACTGATTCCTTTGCAAAGTGCTCTGAGATCTCACAGGGAAAAAAAAACCCACCCAAAATTAAGAATCACCATCAAACCACAAGTTCTCTCCTAGTATAGCACTCCCAGGCTTCCAAGACTTTGGGGAACACACCTGATCAGGGATGTTTCAATCAGAGAAAATGAATTATTTTACAAATGAACGTGAAGGACAGAAATGAAATTATGATCTCCACTTCTTCCAACACAAGATTCTTCTCTACAGCTCACAGATGTTTTATCCAGTCCTGCTTAAACATCTGAAAACTCCTGGAGAGAACATTGTGCATCTGCCTTTTATTTTATTTTATTGGCATTAAATCCTCTCATTTTTCCTGATTGTGTCACAGGCCACCACCCAGCAGAACAAATTTTTCTTTTTGCATCCTTCAGGTGTTATACAGATTTCTTACTCCCTTCAGTCATCACCCACAGTCCTTCATACATCCACCTTTGTACCCACCTCTTTATATCTTTCTTGAGAATGTCTTTTGGACCTCTTGTGTGATTTTTTTTTAGCTGAGGTCTCAGTTTTCTCCCCCTGCTCTCTGTGGGTGACAAGTTGGTCCAGACATGCACCGGGGAAGACTGCACCAACATCCTGCTCACCTTCCCTTCCCCTGATTAATTTTCCTTCATTAAAAAGCACAGACCCACCCCATGCCCTGTGCATCTGTCTAGTGCCTCTGCCACAGCCTGGACATTTGAGAGATTCTTTAAGAGCAAATGACAAATGATTAATGGATTGTGAAATCTGCCATCTTCTCCACCTGCCAGCAGGGACACAAATCCACAGGTCCCAATGAGCTCAGATGTGCATGGACATTTCTAGGTGGTCTATATTTTCATGATAAAAGCACTTTTCCTGCCTGCTGGCTCTCAAGTGACCTCAGCCAGTCCTGCAATACTCAGTCACCAGAATCCTCAGCACCAGGGAGTTTTCTCTTCTCCTTCCCTCTTGCCTCAGGAGTCTCTAAATGTTGAGGGTACTTAAGGCCACTGAAATAGAAATGTTGTTAAACTTTTAATAGCTGATCCTACCCACAAATACTCCAGCCTGAAGATGACTCACTGGGCCCAGGGAAGGAGAGTTTGCTCAGACTGCTGTCTCAGGAGAAAAAATTGTTATTTTAGGATTAGTCAAATTTTACCTGAAAGCTATTACTAAATTCCCTCTTCAGACTAAGTTTAACAATGAATATGGACAATGTTATTAAACAGTGAGGCTATGGCAGCAGCATTTGTGGGATAACATGCAGACTTGATGGTATCGATTTTTTTTTTCTCTATTACTTAATCCAATAATTATTAAACTAGTTTTTATGCCCTATACTCCAGGAAAAATTATTGCAGGGATACAAGGGAATGCAGAGGGGATTCATTGACTGTGCATTGGATACAATCCTGATATACTCCTGGATATTTTTAAATACTTCTGTACTTTAAGGTCAGAAGGCACCATTATGATCCTTTACCCTAAACCCCCGAGGCACAGCCCAGACTATTAAATTTTACCCAGCAGTTCTTGGAGAGGAGAGAATTATTCTCTCCTACTGCATAAGTGAACTCTACCGAGCCCAACAGCTTTGTTATTCATACTCCAAGGCAAGCAGCACCTACCACAATTTGAGTGATGAGATAAATAATAATGCAGCCAACCAGAATGGGAGACAAACTAGAAAAATCCTCATCGAAATTCAGCAGATCTGGGCTAGCTCCCTCTCAAAGCTCCCCCATCCATCCTCCCCTTCTCACAGAGATTTTAGGGACAAATGCCAGTAGATCTCTATTGTTCCTGCTCATTCATTAGCTACAACTGCTTTTTCTGCTGTGCTCACACTTCAAGGTAAGGATAAGATTCTGGCAACCATTGTGCATGATGAAAAAGTAACTATGAGACACAGAAAATGTAGATGATTTTGAATACAAAATAACATTGCATTGTTTCCTTCACAGTTTTAATTACTCCTCGGAAGTGAAGCATACATGTTCCAAGGTGATAAACTCCTTTCATCCCACTACCTTTGGACTTTCCCCTTCCATCTCCATTAGTTGTATCATTCTCCTTTTTTTGCATCTTGTCCCCTTCACTAAATGGACTCAGAAAAACCCCTCTTGGCACTATTTGCCACAATGCCATTTCCTATACCTGCAATTCCCATGCCTGCAGCGAGCGAATACTTGTGATTAAATCATAAAAGCCTGGTTTTAAATCGCTGCCCTGTCTCTAGTCCTCCTTTGCACATGCACCAGTGCAGCTCATGAGCTGCCTTCTAAGGCTTCAAAGGGGAGCAGAGGGTCTCAGTTCAGCTGGAACAATGCATTTCACAGAGCCACAGCTTTCACTTACCTCCCATGCTGGGGGTTACTATTTGCTTTCCCACACTTCCCTTCGGGCTGGTCCAGCCTTTGGAGCTGGAATTAAGGCAGGCAGGCACAAACTGTGGTTAAACCTGCTTAGATACATGAATGCGACCATCAAAATCATACCTAAAACTTCAGAAGCTGAAGGAAACAAGTCCTGTTCCCCTGAAAAGCTCCCAAAATTAAGCACATCAAAATTAAAAGTGCTCAAGGGTTATCTTTACAGCAAATGTTGTGGTGCAGTTTACTGAAGTCACCTGCTCCCAATTTGCAAGTGGGTTTTTTCTCATTAATTAGTCCAGGTAAACCCAAATTCTCTCCCTCACACCTGAGCTGCTCAGGCCTTTGCTTAGAACCCTGAGTTTTTTATTACTTTCTTATCTCCCTGACAATAAAAGTCTTTCCTGCTTGCTTTTTCTCTCTCCAGTCCTTCTGTGGGCAAGCCAGTGTCAAAACCCATGGCTGGCAGAGGTTCTTACTAGGAGCTGTTCAGGGAATTCTCCCATGGATTGACATCAACCTCAGGCATCACAGTTTGGAAACCCACCAAGGAGGTGACCCCGAGGCTGCTTCTCATCCAAGGACCACATTCAGCCACTTCCTTGTCACAAATCAGAGAATTTGGTGCTGGAACCACACAGCACTTTAGAGACAGTTAATTTGTCCTTATTTCAGCATCACATTGTCCTTCCTCTGGTTCCCATCCTGATTCAACATCTCTGGCTCCACTTAATGATGCCTAACCCATGAGTGGATATAGACAAAACACAGATACAGACAAAAGCATATTTGCTTCTTTGCACTGAAGATGAAGCAGATGAAGCACCAAAAGTCTGCCAGTGCCTTTGTAACCTCACTCCTGGAGAATATTCCTCTTTATTCCTCCTTCCTTTCCTTGCAGTCCTACCTGAGCAAGGCACAGAGATGCTCAGCACCCAACTCTGGCAATATCCTCATATCCTGTCAGCAACAACAAAATTCTGGTGTGGAGCTGTTAGAAACTCTAATCTGATAGAAGCTAGAGGTGAGTAGTTCTGCTTGAAAAGAAGGGGTGAAACCTCAGTGTGAGGAGAAATGAACTTTCTCGAGGTTGTGTGGATCAAAACATACACTGGGTTTTTTTCACCAGGCTGGCATTCTGACCTGTGAAAGTGTTTTTCCTCCAGTGAAAATGTTTTCACCCCCAAAAAAGATAGGATGTAGGGTCAGTGCTCCCCTGGGTGTGGAGGTTGTGTTCACAGGCAGTTTCTGAGCCTTGGCAGGAAGGGAGGTGCAGCCAAGCAGAACCTGAGCCCAGGCACAGGACTGCAAAACCTCATCAAATGCTTGTTCAGTTCACTTTAGGCTGGCCTAAATTCTAGTCCTCTCTTGAATGATTGAAAAGGAAACGATTGTGGGAAAAGTTTCATGTAACAGGAAGTCCAAAGGATGTGGCAGATTTTGGCAGCTCCCAGCTTCTCTGTGCAGCTTACAAGCCTGTCCTGTCATTAACTGGCCTGTCTGTCACTGAAAACAAAATAACTCCAGGGCACAGATGGACAGCCCTGTGCTAGAGGCCAAAACAATCGTGTTTCCTACTCCAGAACCTCCAGGAGATCTGTCAATGCCACCACAGTTGAAACTCTTCAATAATCTTTTGGTTTTACTGCTATCTAAATTAAAAAAAAAAAAAA
>VWZS01009420.1:499353-573371 GCA_013397075.1 Rhabdornis inornatus | reverse complement strand
AAAAAAAAAAAAAAAGAGTCCTTATTGCCTTTAACAATTAATCCAAAGTTATTCATTCCTGCTTACACAAGACTTTCAAATCAAAGCATTTGTTCTTGGCTAGAATTGATATAAGCAAGGTCTGAAATCTGGAGAGAAGAGCAGAAGAGTTATTGCAGAAGGAAGCAAAATACTTTCAAGGAGCTGATCTTCTTACTGTGGTATAATTTTAAAAAAGTTTATTATAATATTCCATGCTCTGCACAAAATCAACCAAGTCAGGAAAACTTCAGGGGCTCCTAGGACAGAGAACACAGGCAGGGCTAATCCTTCCTGCAGCCACTCACACAGCCCTGCTGAACGCCTGGAAAACTGCACAGAATTACCTGGATTCAAGTGTTTGCCAGCCTGTATATTCAGCTCCTTTACTTCCTTTAACTTCAGGGCCATGACACTTAATTCAGTTACTATCCCAGCTCTGGTATGCTCATAAAAAAATCACACCTGTTTCACAAATGTTCACTTGTTTAACAGACTCGGGTTTAAAGGAAAGGAAGTTTTTGCTTAATTATGAAAGTATAACATGCTTTTTAAAAGGAATTCCTACTATGACATNGGGGGGGGGGAAGGGATGGGGGGAAATAAAAGAGAGAGAATAGAATTACTTGGGTTAAAATATCTTTCCTTAACCTTGTGGAAGAGAATCTTCTCTGACTTGGCAGCACAGTATGATAAAAATGAAATCAATGCCAAGTGTCTTATCCTGAACTCTGAATGGGCAAAGTTCCCATTGACTTTCAGGATTTGTTCCCCTGCAAATGGCATTCAGGAACAGTCGTTACCTGCACCTAAGGCACGTCCACCACCATGTTCTGTCTCTCCCCTTTGTGTCGAGTGGATGCATAGAATTTTTGAAATCAGCACAGCAAGCTGTGAATGATGCATGAAATGAATAAGCTGAGCCCGGTACAAAGGGGAAATCCTGAAGGCTTGCTGCAATCACTGCTCTACTATTTCCTATGGCCTGCATAGAAAAGATGCATAATATTCTCCACAGAGACAAAGAAAAAAGCTCACCGAGGCCAGAAGTCTCAATCAGAAGCCCCAGAAGAGATAAATGACAGCAGCTCACAAGTTTTTATCGTTGCTTAATTTTCCTCTTATTGCTAAGCTGTTCCCTGGCTCTCTCAGCCCTGGGTGCACGTGGAATATCCACACAGGGATGGGGGCTCTGAGAGCCCAGCTCACTTTGCATTTCTTTGGAGGCAGCCCAGTTTATGCAGGAGTTTGTGTTTCACACCTCAGCCCATCAGCCGAGGGGAGTTTGCACCAATCCCCCAGCACTGGATGGCCAAAGCATGGAAAAAGGTGGAAAAGGTGCAGATTTTTCCACAGGATCAACAGGATGTGTTAAAACCCCATAACTTCTTCCTCGTGTGGACTTGAATCAGAGACTTCACTAATATCAGCACAAGTATTTTCAAACCAGGCCAAACCACACTCAGACTGATCAGTCTTAATTTGGTGTATTCCTGAATAAATATAAATATTTATTTATAAACTGAGCAACAGCAATAAAGATGAGCATTCTGAGCACAACACTGAGGTACAGAATTATTTATTTTCATCGAGGAGAAGGTATAAATACATCTTTATATGGGTGTGCTATGACCTCCCCCATTTCTCTTGCTCTCTCAAGCACGTTTGCTCACATGCTTTGCAATCTCCCCTGCTGCACTAAGAAGGTAAAGATATTTTAGAAACTGGAAAACTGAGGTTTAATAGGGATACTGAGCTTCTGAGGATGCCCCTGGAAGAAGCAAATCTAAAATCCTGTTTGCTTGACTAGCAACACAAAGAAGTTGGCTGTGAATGGTATTCACAGCAAAGAATAATTAATTCCTCATCCTGAGGATGTTCTGTTGGGAAAAAGCCACTGTGATGCACTGATTGCTGCATCCAGTGGCATCAATTAAAAGTTGTGATAGGGAAGTATGTGGAAAACTATTCTGGAAATCTCCATTGACCACTAAATTCCCCCATGCAAACACTTCTGCAAGGATGGCTATCCACAACTTCCTTGAGAAATCATAAAAGAAATGGATTCAAATTTTCTCTCTTTGTTATTTCAGTGTTTCGTCAGAATTTAGTGATGAAATTTACTGCAGAAATAATCTGAATCTGGAGCATGAGAATAAACTGGACATGACTACAAGAAATCGAGGATCAAGGTCTGTGTAAGTGGAAAAGAAGCCATATCAAGCTTCTCACTTCTGCAGGCACTGAGAATATTCAGCAACATTCCATCTGAACATCACCCAGCTTCAGATTTCTCATTCCTGGGAAATGGTCCTTCCCCTTAACACTGGAGGATAGTTAGACAAGTTCCTATCTTCCTAATAATGCTCCTGAGAAGTATCTTTCTTAGTTCCATGTTTGATGTGGGACAGCTAAAAAGATAATTTGTGAATGTTTTCACAAAGTGTCTATGCTAATGCTTTTCCTCAATTTATTTATCATCTCTTCTTGTAGCAAAGAAACTGTAGAAATACAAAACTGTATGGTTTAACTTATATTCTTAAAATACCCACAATCAGTTTCCTCTGCTGATTATTATATTTTACTCACTGTTTCAAAAATTTAATTTGAAGTATTTTAACTTACCAACTTTTGTTGCAATAAATTAACTCTGAAGCTCTTTGGCATAGGAAGGGACCGTGAAAATGTAACCCAATACACGGGGGTTTGAAAAATCAACAGCACCAAGTGTTGTCTTTCACTCAAAAACACGTTAAAACAAAAGCCTAAATGTTGTCATTGCACTTTAATGCCAGTATCAGCCTCTCCAGAGCCAGTGCTCTGTCATTCTAAAGATAAAGGGTGCACTTGCATTTATCCTGGATGTTGTGGAGTAAGGCTGGAGTCGTTTCAACTGTGCAGAGTTGCTGATGATGGTGCACAGGCAACAACCCAGCACTTCATGGTTTGGAACTTTACCTGGTCTCCCTGTGAATGTTAAAGGCTCCATTCTGAGCTCTCCCACACCAGCAGGAAAAGGAAATCCTGCCTGGGCAGTGCTCAAAAAGGCATTCAGATTTAATTCATGCAGGAGAGATGTCAAGGGCCAGATACTCTGCAAATTTAAAAATGGAGCTCAGCACAAGTAAAACAAACCTCCATCAGTTCTAAAGAGAACATATTTCTGCATTTGGTCAGGAGGAAAATTTCCTGGGCCCAAGCAAACGATGTAACAGTTGCCTTTGGGGGAAAAAGGAAAAAAAAAGTAGTCTTCCAGGCAATGTCTCCCTCTGTGCTGTTGGCTCTCTAATCAAATACACTCCTCTTGAGGGAAGAAGAGGCTGTACCTGTATTTGTACTTGAGTCAAGGCTGGGTTCCATGGATCTGTCCCAGCCCAGTGTGTGCACCTGTTCACAGCTCTTCCCACAAGCTCTGACCTCAGCTTATGAACTTTGGGATAAAGTTTAGGCCCAGAAAGCTGAAAACTGGATTGGGAGTTTTACCCGGACATCTCAAAACCAGTAAATCAGGAAAAGCAGCCCCAAGCCAAACCACAGATGGGAGCTTCCAGAGAGAACAAGGCAGAGACATTTACACAGAGACCTTTTTCTGTGACTCCTCAGGAACTTGCTCACAGATCCTCCTTAGGCCCTGACTCATGGCAAACAAGGATAACTTGAGCTTAAAATTACTGTAAATTTTGAAAAACAGCATTTCTCCCCTTTCATGGCAGAGAATCCACTTCCACAAAATTCAGATGTAAAGAACAGCTATTTATAATGATGCAGCTGCAGTTTGACTCTGAAGGCACCAAGTGCACTTCCAGTGCTGGCAGCTGCTCAGGAGCCCTGGCTTTTGTCAGACCTGCACCTGCACACCTGCCTGGGAAGGTGGAGGGAGAATTGTTACAGGGAACAGGAATTTCACTCTTCCCCACTGAGAGCACTGCCAGTTCTGGGGAGCACTGGGGACCAGTTTGACTCCCAGCTGAGATGAAATTGGTCCTGTACTGCCCTGCTTGCCTATGTCCTGTACTCTACTAACAGCACCAGTGCTGCCACCTTCTCTCAGACCTCCAGATTATTTATGGATCTGCTTCTCCTCAAGGGCTAGAAGTCACGTTACCAGCTGCTATACTCTACCTGAAGGACACCACCGCAGGCTTGCCAGATTTCACCAGAAATCCCACAAAAGAATCGAGCTGTGGGTGTGAAACACGCTGGGCTCTCATTCACGAAGTGATCACCCCCAGCCCATCCCGGGGGCAGTGGTGGTGCCTGGGCTTTGCCACACTGACCAGAGGGTGGCCCCAGCCCCGGGAGGGGGCAGCGTGCGGGCCCGGGGCTTCTCCCGATGTGGGATCTGCTCCGGGAACTGTCCCTTTCCCGGGTGGCCAGGAGCCAGGCACCCCGCCAGCGAACGGGGCTCCCGGGGATGTTTGCAGAACATCCTCACACCTCGGAAGAGCCCTTGGAGAGCCCTGCCCGAGCCCGGCCAGCGGAGGAGAAGGCAGGAGCCACTACCGGGGCATCCCCGCTACGGGAATTCCGAGGCGGGGAAGGAACGCGGATGCTGAGCCCCGGGCACCCAAGGGACACAAAGTGTCCCCGAAGCCGCTGTCGGGAGAGGTGGCAGAGCAGGTTCCCTTCCCCAAACCCAAACCCCAGCAGCGTCCTCGCGTTCCCTCTGCTCCTGTCCCAAGGCAAACACGCAGGGGCAGAGGGAGCGGGCGAAGCTCGAAGCGGGGATGGGATGCGCTGCGGAGCGGCGAGCCCGGAGCCCGGGCCCTGCCGGAGAGCCGGGGACACACGTGGGGACCCGGCCGGAGCAGAGGCGGAGGGAGGGAGGGAAGGAGAAGCGATCCGAGCTCGGCTGGCATCCCCGGGACTCCGCAGGGGCTGTTCCCCAGCGCAGCCACGAGTAATGCACATCCCTAAACAAAAAAAGAACAACCAAAAAATAAAAAAAAAAAGGCGAGGAAAGGAAAGAAAAGTTGTCCAGACGCAAAGCACTCGTCAAATATACTGGAAAGATTGAATTATTTATTTCCTCTGGGGACTCCTGTAACCATTCATTATTAATGGAGTCTAATTAAGAGTTCCCCAACGGGTTTTACTTTTGTAAATATTTCAGACGACCTGGCGTTTCTAGGCAAATCTTCCTGACAAGAAAAAAAAAAAAGCACAACAAGCCGAGGCAGAGATGTAATGATGTAATCCCCTTCGCTCCCCGTCGGCCGAGGAAAAGCAGCCGAGCGGAGAGGCAACAAGTGGCCGCGGCTCGCAGAACGACAGCGACGCTTCCCCGGCCCGGCTCCCGCTTCACTTTTAAAAGAAAAACCAAATCCAAGGAGCGCGAATTCTCCCTTCTCCCGCCCCCCAAAACACAGCCGGGTTTGGCAGCCAGACAAACGCAGCCGAAAAGCGCCGGCAGGTCCCGGAGCGGCGGCGGGGCCGCGATGCTGCGGGGGAGCCTCGGGATGGGATCCGCACAAACCGCCCGGACACCGCCGACGTGCCTGATAGAAAATTTATTGATCTCTCTTCGTTGGGAAGAAGGAAGCAAACGAGGACTAGGAACAGGGGAGGAGTATTTCGATTACTTTTTTTTCTTTTTTTTTTTTTTTTTTTGTGGGAAGGAATCCGGTAACAAAACTAAAACGTTTTTTCATCCGATATGTCAAAACATGGTTCACAGTAAAATTCACAAACCCATTTACATAAGTTTACAGTTTAAGAAAAACCAAGACACACAACTTACTATAAATAAAAGAAATGCGTTTGCGACCCGCACAGCTCTGCTCTCTCCCACCTCCCCCTTTTCAAGGAATAAAACCTCAAAATTAAAAAGTCATGAAAACTACAAATTGTGGATAGAAACCAAGCGAGGGTCGGTAACAAAACACTAAACCACAGCGATTATGTGAACAACCGAGTTTAAAAACAAAAGCCCGCGGTTTTTGTTTATGTCATTGCAACACTGGGAATCAAACTGGAAGATGCAAGGTTTTAAAAAACTTTTAAGCGGATAAAACAGTGCCCAACCTAGCCGAAACCAGGAAAGGAGTTGCCGTGGTTTGAAAACTTCACAGCGGCTTCTAGGAGGCAGGAGTTGTGCTCTATCAAAATAACAACTTGCTCAAATATCTCTTGTACAAAAAAAAAAAAAAATTAAAAAAAAAAAAAGGACACAACTAACGGATTTCCTTTTTAAAATTTCTCCAGAGTTAGTATTAAGTCTGCTAAGCCGAGCAACACTGCCGTACGTCCCGGTGTAGTCAGGGAGCGGTGCTGGGGTTAGGGATTAAGACGGGGAGCCGTCCGGAGCAGCCAAGTTTATATGTGAGTTAGTGGTACGGTACCATTCACGGCAGTCCCGGCACTCTGGTAGTGCTGGTGCACGCTGTGTAACCTGCTGCCCTGCAGCGCCGAAGGGTCTGTGGCATCCCCCCCGGGGGGCAGGTACATGCTGATCATATCCCGCAGGTCTCCCAGGCAGGCCCTCTGCGAGTGGGAAGTGATGGCCGGAGGCGGCGAGCTGGGCTCGGATTTCACCACGGAGCCCATGGAGCCCAGGCTCATGGCCGTGGAGGGCTGCTGGCCGTAGGCGGCCGGGGACATGCTGTAGGTGGAGGCGGCGTTCATGTAGGTCTGGGCCGTGGACATCATGGGGCTGTACTGCAGGCCCGTCATGTCGTAGCGGTGCATCTGCTGCAGCTGCGGGCTGTTCATGCCCGGGTGCTGGCTGTAGCCCAGCTGGTCTTGCATCAGCGAGTAAGCCCCGTTGGTCCAGCCGTTCATGTGGGCATAAGTGTCAATCCTCTGCCCCACCCCGACCGGGCTGCTCACCGCGTTGCCCCCCGCCGGGGCCAGCAGATTGCCGGGCAGCGAGTATTTGTCCTTCTTCAGCAAGGTCTTGGTCTTCCTCCGGGGCCGGTATTTGTAATCCGGATACTCCTTCATGTGCACGGCCCGCAGCCGCTTGGCCTCGTCGATGAAGGGCCGCTTCTCGGCGTCGCTCAGCAGCTTCCAGTCGGCTCCGAGGCGCTTGCTGATCTCCGAGTTGTGCATCTTGGGGTTCTCCTGGGCCATCTTCCGCCGCTGCCCCCGCGACCACACCATGAAGGCGTTCATGGGGCGCTTCACCCGGTCCTGGTCCGAGCCCGCTCCCGCTCCGTTGCCGGCCCCGCCGCCTCCGCCGCCTTTGGCGGTGCTGCCCGGAGCGGGGTTACCCCCGGTGCTGCCCGGCGTGGGCTGAGGCGCCTTGATCTCCGTCTCCAGCATGCTGTACATGGCCGGGGCCGGCAAAAGGTGCGCCAGGGCGGCGGGCAGGCGGGCACCGAGCACGGAGAGGAAGTTCAAAATAAAAAAAAAAAGATAGAAAGAAAGAAAAAACCTGTCTGGGCGGCTGCCGCGAAAGAAGGAGGAAGTTTCTGTGCGTGGCAGAAGCGCCGCTCCCCGAGGTGCCGGAGCTGGAGCGGAGCGGCTCCCGCGGGCAGCAGCGGGCGATGCGCACACGGATCGCGGGGGTCCGTGATTGACGGGCTATAAATGAGGGGGCGGTGGCCAATCAGAGAGCGGTTCCCGACAGCCCCAGGCCGGGAGCTGACCGGCCGGGGGGGTGGGCGGAGGGACCCGGGCTCGGGGATGCCGCGGCCGCGGGTGCCGAGCCCCTCCCGCCGCTGTCCCGCATCCCCCGAGCCCTGCACCTGCCCCCGGGGCAGAGAGGCTCCCGCAGCTGCGGCCGGGCTGCGGAAGGAGCGGGAGACTGCGCGGTTGCTGGGCACAAAGAGATTTGGGGCTCCCGGGGAATGCACAGCCCCCGTGCCAAGCTCGGAGAGCCTGCCTGGAGAGCGAGTGAGCCCGCACTGCACGGATGCACCCCGGAGCGGATGAAGGGGCGGGGGAAGGATGGATGGGCTAAACTCTTCCACTCCTGAGCTGTCGCTTGGGGGAGAATCTACCTTGCCGTGCTGGCATCGGGCATGGCTGTCGGTGGGAGAGGGGCCGGGATGGGTGGCTGCTGGCCGGGCACTCTCTGCCATCCCCACCTGCACCCACCCCGCTGCCACTTGAGCTTGTCCTCCCGGCTGCCCCAAAAGCGGGGAGGGGAGGGTAGAGGGGACGGCGCTTGCGAATCCCCCGAGTTTCATGGCAACAGAAAGTTCTGTCGGTGTAAAAGAAAACTTTGGCGGCGGATTTGTGAGTGGAGCGGCGCCCACTTGAGCTGTCAATCATCGGCTTCCCTGTCCGTCCCTCCCCTCCCTTTACCCCTCCTTCCCTTCCTCCGCCACAGGCACGGACACCGCACCTGCACGGGCACAGCGCTCTCCGCCGGGGCGGGCAGGCTGGGCTGGACCGGGCTGGACCATCCCTGTTCTTCCTCATCCTCCCGCTCCAGCTCCGTCTGGAGGAGCCGGACTGCTCTCCTGGGGCAGGAGAGGCAAAGCGAGCCGCAGTCTGCTCGGGGAAAGCCTCGCTGCCGGAGGATACGGGCAGCATCGCCGCTGTGGATTTGAGCAAACTGCCCCAAATCTGGGGCGTGTGGGGCGCCGGGGAGGGTCAGGGACCTTGGGGTGAGGACGTGTCTGAGCCTCCCGTCCCGTCCCGGGCGGCCCGGCGAGGAGCGATGCTGCCGCCGCAGCTCCCGGCTCGGCAGGCACCGGTGCCACCCCAAAGACGAGACCGCGAGTGTAATGACGGTAATGGGTACGGGGAGGAGGAAACCTCCAGGGCAGGCTCTGGGCTGCAGAGGGGGCTCCGGGCCGGGCCGGTTCGGCAGGGCGGGGATGAGGAGCTCCCGGCCGTGCTGCAGCCCGCGCGGCACTTCCCGCTGGAGCGGGGACCGGGCGGGACTGGAGGGACTCTGGAAACAGCACGGTGGCGTGGAGAGGGTTGGTTTGAGCCGATCTGGGCAATGCTTGGATTTAGCAATTGAAGGTCTCACTCGTTTTGTACGGATTTCTTTTTTGACAAAATTATCTGTTGAACAACGTCGGAGGGGAAATAAATCCCGCTTGCGGCCGCCTATGGTGTAGTCAGCACTTTGGTTTTTTGCTTGGTTTGCTGCTGGTGTATTGAGTAAAGTCAAAATTTGGCAGGGGGGGACAGGGTGACAGCGGAAGGGTTGCTCCAGGCAGGAGTGGTGTGCGTGTAACTTTTGCAATATATTGGAAAAGCTCCAGACAGCCGTAATTAACTTCAGTTTGGCCCCTCCAGTTGAGGTATGAGATCTGCCAGGCTGGCAGAAAATCGGACTGATATATATACTGACAATACTTTGATATTTCTTTATATGAGAACTTATTGGAGGGACCGGACACGCGGGCATGCAACGAAAAATTGGGCTTTATAGAGAATTAGAGGGTGCACTGAAATCCCCCTGAATAGTGTTTCCGTCGATGTTTAAATAAATATTTTACAGTGTAAAGTTTCGGACTCTTACTTTGCCTTTCAATTCGTCTTTGAACTTTTTTCCCCCCTACAAGCCAACGAGCTCTTCAACACTTTTAGGGTCCCATATTTCAAACCAAGATAACATTTCTCTTGAAGCATCGCTAATTTTGTAAAAGAACTGAATAAAGACAAAAGTACGGACTGATGGATTTCAAGACTTCACAGGTCCCGCTGCGCTCGTCTTCCCACGCCGCACATGTTCTGAGGAAAACTTCAAAATCGGGCTGCTCGCTATTTCCAGAGGGGGTGAGCAGGGACCCTCTGCCCCAATCCCTCCTCCTCGGCGTTAGGGCTGTGTGCTCGAACGCTCGGCTGGGATTTTGGGAGCGGGAGGAGAGCCCGAAGCCGCTTTCCTTCGGGGCTTTCCCGGGGAGCCGCGATGCCCCGGCTGAGCCCTGCCCGGGCACGGCGCTGCCCGCGGCTGTCGCCACTCGCAGGTCGCCACCAGCAGCCCCTTCCCGCGGCCACCCCCGCACCTGTCGCTCTGTCCTTCCTTGTCCCTGCCCTGAAAACGCCGCTGAGGAGGAGCGAGGCGAGCCCGCTGCACCCAGGCGCTGCTCCCCGAAGTCACCTGAAACGCGATTTAGGAGACCCCCATTCCACCGCGCTCTGGGCAGCAAATTCAAGCCTCCGCCTGCTCCCCGGGACAGGGGATGGAGCCTGCGGAGCTGCAGGGACGCAGGGAAGGGGCAGAAAGCAGGAGGGGACCCAGCCTGGCACAATAAACGGGGCGAGGGGAAACCTGATGTCCGGAGCCATTTTCTTAAACTCTCTACGAGGGAAACCCCGTGTGTCTGGTGGGGGTCGGAGAACACTTGAGGTCGTGTAAATACAGTTGTCAAAGGCTGAGGAGCCTTTTATTATTGTTATTTATTTATTTGGGTGACAAAGGAGCGTGAGGCGAGATAAGGAGTTTACAGCACAACCCAACTTGAACGCCAGAGAGACCCCGCGCTTGAAAAGGGCCATTGGAAAGGGTCTGTGGGGGATTCTGCGCGATCTAAGCTTAATAAGAAAGAGCCATTATTACATGTTAATTGCGACTCCAGAAGAGCTCGGGGGAATCTTGGAACTTGTGTCAGGGAGGATCGCTGGGTTTTAAATAATAATTCTCTATACGAACCCGGCCCCGTCTAATCCTGTTATTAAAATATCCCCTTGGTCACCAGCCTGATTCCCGACCGAGATCAGCGAGGGCTTGTCCTCGAAACACGCCCAGACAAGGGAGCTGGGCTCCCCTTTCGTTTGGACCTGCTGACCCTCGCTAGGTTGATCCTCCGAAAACGCCCAGGCTTTTAGCGATGCTTAAGATAAAAGTTCTCGTAATCCAGGCTGGCATTCACATCCTGCCCCAGAAGTTCTCAGCGTGGTAATGTGGCTGCTAAATGGGCCATTTAAGGCTGGTTCTACAGCCGAAGGTCGTTAGGAGATTTTTTTTTTGTTTTATTCCCCATTTAAGTGTCACGCCAAAACACAGTCCGAGATTGCCTGCGAGGCTGCTGCCTCCCTCGCCGCGGGGCTGACACGGCTGGGGCGACAGCAAAATCATTAATTCCGTCAAAAGAGCTCCAACTCCTACCAGTGGCTTCCCCAGCGCCTCGGTGTGTGGAGATCGCAGCTGTAGCAGAGCCACCAGCTGTCCCTGCTGCTCGCCGATCCGGGGAGGCAAGGGTTACTTCTGATGACATCATTAAAAATCGCAACATTTAGGAACAAAAATCTGAAGTGCGTGGGTAAACCCGGGCAGCGTCGTTTGGGCATAGCTGGATCCCTTTGAACTGAGCCTCCCAGCGTGTTCAGGAGGCAGCGGTGAATTTTGGGTTTTTTTTTTTTTTTTAATCACTTCCCTCCCCCCGCCTCCCCAGCTGAACTTTTATTTGGCTTCTGACAACAATAGCGGGCTGCAAACAGACCTCTCGGAGCGCCCTCTGAATAGACCCTTTTCGAGCCCGGATTGTTTCCACCGTCACAAAAAAACAACCAGTAGCTCCCGTTTTTTAATTGGGTTGTTCCTGGCCCTGGCTCATTCAGGTGTTCGCGAGGAATTTGTTTATTAGCCTTTGACAAACAGCCCCTCCTGGCAATCTCCTCACGGAGTTGTCTTCAGCGGGAGGGGAGCGATGCGGAGGGGGCAGTTTGCTAATAAGGACTCTCTCCATCTCCAAGTTACCAATTAACAGAGTTGTGGAGGGGACCACCAGCACAGGACAACTCGCCAGGGCTCGCTGCGGAGCCCCGAGGAAACCACAGATTTAGCTCATGTGTTTTCACGCAAAACCACCGGGGGAAAAACGAGCACAAGAATAGATGCTGGAGAGGGCACCCCCGCTGCCCCCAGCGCCGAGCCTGGCAGAAATCTCTTCTTTCCCAGCGGATGAGACAGTAACAGGAACTTTCTGCAACTTCCCCTCGCTGTTACAGTACGAGCTGCACAGAACCCCCTGAAAGAATGAATTATCCCGCCCTAGCACGGCTTGCCCGGGGCCGTGCTGGAGCTCCCATCCCCGGGGACACTTAAAACCCGCGGAGATGTGGCGCTTGGGGACATTGCTCAGTGATGGGCTTGGCACTGTCACCTTTACTGGTCTCAAGGAGTCTTTTCCACCCTCAACGACTCCATCGTTCCCAATCGTTCTCACACCTCAGCTCCGTTTGCCCTCCCCGCCCCGAGCCGAGCGCCCCCGGCAAGGGCAGCTCCGCGCTCGGTGGCCCCGCTGTCCCGTCCTGTCCCCAGGGGACACTGTCCCGTGTGGGGTGGCCCCGCTGTCCCCTCCTGTCCCCAGGGGACACAGCCCCGCGCTCGGTGGCCCTGGGTGGCAGTGGCCCCTTTCCCCGGGCCACTCGCCCCCAGGGACAGGCAGGGACAGAGGACCTGCCCCTCCCCGGTACTTGTTGCTGTGCTTTAGCGGAGATGTCGCTGCTCTCCCAAAACACAAAAACACCCCCAAACAAACCCCACGAACTGAAATCACCTCTGCTTTTCCCGTTTAAAACTTCGCGAATCTTTCTTCCGGCGTTTTCGGTACAGATGCAATAACCACCTTATTTACTGGTAATCGTGGCCACGCTCCTTTTTAGCAGTTGGATTAGAAATCGGACATTAATTGTAAAACTCTAACTTGCTAATTAGCTGCAAATAAACTATTCATTAGTGGCAAATTAAAATCAAAACACACCTTATTCCTATTCCCTGATACACAGTTTTGAAGGCACATATTGTTTCAAACTACAGCCTGTATCACTGGCACAGCAAATTGAGATCCTGAAAGGTTTCTCTCCAGGATATATAATTAAAATATAGTCTACTTTAATTGACATTATAGAGGACACAAATGAGATTTTCCTTTTAGAAAGAAATAGCAGTTTCTAAATAAAGCTTTGCAGGCTGCAGAACGGAGGTTTCAAGCAAATGAATAGTCATTACTACCTTTTCAATGATGTGGGCCTTTTGATCAGAAAAGAAATTAGCTCTAAAGGACAGACAATAGGAAGCCTGCCCTGCAATAGGAAGAAAATTAGATGGCTAAGGCTCTTAACAACACCTATTTCTATAAACCATGGAGCTTCTTGCTTTTCAATTACAGCTGTTCATTTCAAATAAGGAAAGTGGAAAAACACAGAGGGGAATATAAACTCTGTTGCACCAAAAAAAAAAAAAGGCCTGAGACAGTGCAGGCAGGCAGCCTTCCCATTTTCCTTTTGTTTTTATTATATTCAGTTAACTAATATTATGTATTTTGTAATACTCAGCCCAGTATAGCATTCTCCAGGTCAATCAGGATGGATTATATTCAGTAAAGGAACTGGTAAAACATGAGAAGCTTCACGTTAGGTAACTGGATGTTCCAACTGCACATCAAGTAATTACAATTTGCACATGCATCTCATACTTGTGTGCATTCTGCAGAGAAAACAAAACAGGACTGAAGAACCTGAGGAAAATGAAGTGCTGAATAACGCTCTGTTGTCTTTTGATCGCAGTCAAAAACTAACCCCAGTTCTTCTGAATTAAATTGAGTGTTCTTTCATTACACTCAGGACTGAGAGATTATTTCAGGCAGGTTCTCCCCATATTACTTTTAATCCATTATTATTTTAGAAATAATACTTCTACCCTCAAAATATAAAGTTAATTTGCTGTGCTATAACTTTTAAATATGAGTTCTCTTTCAAGTTGTTTCGTTTGAACATTATTTTGGAAAATTATTTATCCTGCATATAAAAATAATACAGGTTTTCTTGTGAATCTGAGGTATAGTCATAGAAACAATCCTTTCTTTCTCTAGACACACTTTTATGATCAGGTGTACCACGTAAATTATGATTTGTTATTATCCAATCAATATATTGTAATTTAAATAGTCTTTCGGTAATGATTCAAACATAATAACCACAAAGCTTTATTGTAAACAAGTTCTGTTCTCATATTAACTCAGCTGGACTATAGAGATGTCTTTAATAAAAATCCCATAAAATCACAAAGATTACACACACATTGTTTTTTTATCCTTTCTGTTAATCTGTGTATGATTTTCATACTTTCTCCTTTCCCTCTCCCTACTCCCGTCTTTATTTTTCTTTCTGTCTCCTTCCTGTTGTATTATTTGTTTAGAATCAGGTTAGATGTTTAATTCAAAGGGTTGATTAAATAAATATGAATTAGTTTTGCTGTGATAAGGTGTCTTTTAATCTCTGAACAAGTGGATGTTCAAGAAAAATTATTTATCCCTGTCCAAAAACCTAAATCATGTTTGTGTTCTACCTGGAAGTGATTTTAGTATGAAATACAAATGACAGCTTTCTAGCTGGGGTCTGTATCTCCCTTCGCTCCTGCCTGGCCCTGAGATAGAGAAGAATAAAAGAAATCGTTTAATCTGGTAAAGAATGATCTCCTAACTCCCAAAGCAGAGTCACTCATGTCAGTATTTGAAGTAATCTCCCTGCTTGAGAGCAGTTAGAAAATTATGAATAATGCAAACTTATGCCTCAGTTTTTGCTGGAACAAACCTTCTTTTTTTTATTTTTATTTTTTAATTTATTTTTTAAGATCTGAATTACAACGCCATTTGATTCGAAACTATTTTGTCTCAGTGAAGTTACCGGTACTAATCAGTGGGAAAAACTTCCCTCCATGCAAATGAGCGGCTCAAGTGTCGTCGAGAATCTGTGATTTACAATACAAAACCCACATAAAGATCTGCATCCCTGAGGAGATTAAGAACTTGGGAAAACCCAGTCCTGCTGCTCCAGTTCTCAGTCCTGACCGTGTCCTCAGTCCCTGGAAACGAGCTGAGGGTGAGGAACTGTCTGCACAGAACAAGTGAATCTAAACTGGCCTCCACACTCGGAATCTGAAAATTTCACCTGAAATTGTCGCTGAGTGTCAGAGCAACGAGATCCTTGAGCAGAGCTCTACAGAAAAATAGAGAAACTGGGAACCTAAAGAGGTCTGCAAATAGAGTGAGCAGTTTGTGAGTGGGGCTGTTTTATCTACAAGACATTAACACACTGTTAGCAGGGACAGGACTCAATTCCTTTGGCCATTCCTGTGCACGTGGCCAGTCAGGAGAGAACTTCACTAGCCCTGAAAATCCTTCCTGCTCTTTCTTTCCCCTGACACACATTAATAAACGAGGGCAATATGTGCTCCCCAGCCTTCTGTAAAGCAAGTATATGCATCTGCATCTATGCATACAATAGATTTAAAATAAGAGACACGGAACTCAGCGAATAAACAATTATTATATGGGCCGCTTCCATGGGAAAAACACATTCCTGACCTAAACATGAGCCACAAATACCCGCACTATTTAAATTGACATTCATCACTCATCCTCTATTTGGGTAATAGCTCAAATCAATTACCTGATTTCCAACGTATCCCAAGAGCTACACAAATTCCTGTCCTGCAGCGGTCCAGCTCTTGATTGTCTCTGTAGACAACAATTCCTCTCCTAGCAGGGCAAGTGCAGCAGGCGCTTGCAGGGGAAGAACTTATGCAGTGATACATAAATAAAGCACTTGTAAAATAGGTATTTCCAGGCCATTTTTGAAACAGCTGGACCAATTACACAAAGAGCATCTAGAGGGACACAGTGGATCTTGCTGCTGGTGTATGCCAAACACATTTTTCATGCAAAGAATCCGAGGAAAATCCAGTTTTCCCCGGTTCAGAAGCCTTTCTGATTGCACTAGACTCCCTTCTCTGCACCTACCAGGAGCACATGCAGGGTAATTAGTGGGAGATGGTGCTCCTTGGGAACTGAGGTGTTCCCAGGTAGATTAGATGTGCGATCTCAGTGTGTGTGAGGGTCACAGGACAATCATGATGACAGAAAAGGGGAAAGAACCCACCCAACGCAGCCTTGTCCTGGCAGAGGCAAACAAAAGGCTCAGTGAGGGAGCTTGGAGGGGGAGAGGAGCTTTGGGATGCAGTCCTGAGGCTACTGCCTGAAGAATCCTGTTAGGAAGTGAGGAAGGGAATGCAGGAGGACCTACAGGGGGGAAAAGCTTCAAAAGGAACCATTTAGTGGCCGAGAGAGGACACGATCCAGTTTATGGCTTGTTTCCCTTTTTCTGTTGTCAGTTGCCTCTGCCCTGCTCACCCCATTCCCACTTTTGCAAAACAGCCCAACAATAACAAGTTCAGTTTCTTTTTTAGAAAGAAATCCACAGCCCCTTGGAAAATGGTGTAATCTCACAAAACTCTCATATTCCATTTTGATTTAACTTGATCTGAAGACCTCACAAACAAAGTATGTCTAAACTACGTGCAGTGAAGTGTTGGGACTAGCTTGCAGAAATATTGTACAGAGTTTGTTTCATCCATAAATTGATTTGGATTGGAGGCCTAAAACCACTGCAGGTTGTAAGAAAAGAGGTGGTATTTACAGTTTTGTAAATTTAATCAGTGCAAATACAGATGATTTCTGTATCTGCTTTCCAGTTTCTATACACAAAGTCCACAAAGACTCAAGCCTGCTCTCTGCACACCAATGGCTCCCAGGAAAGCTGATGAAAAATTAGAAGGAGGGACTTGTGCCTTAATTTTGCATGAAAAAACAAACTCTTCTTATCAGCAGTATTGCTACTTCTCATTTCAGGTTGAGTCAAGCTTAACTGCACAAAGAATGGCAGCAAATCCACACAAAGCACTGAAACATTCACAGACAGTCTTTAAACAAAAATGAGGACCTTGTGCTTCTGTTCTCCAGATTCCATTAGAAAAATGAAGCACAAATTCCACTTGATGCTTTTATGGCTCTTCCTATCACGGTATTTGAAATATTAACAAAAATATAGAAATAAATATAATTAATAAATATATATAAAATGCAGTTTTTACTGAACAGAATTCCATGTGAGGGAAGGAAACTCTGGGTCCATTTACAGAGATTCAGAAAATGAGCAAAATAGTAATATGGGAAAAGTCTCTGAAATAGATAGGAGATATGTGGGAGCAGATCTCTTGGACTAAATCAGATTAACTCAGGTCTTGACCATCTTGCATTTCTGTAATGGATCATGCCCATAAGTATCACAAGCTGGAAATTACTCAGAACCAATGTGGGCTAATAGGGAACAGTCAGATCTACATTTTGTAACTCCCTGGGAACACTCCAAACCAGACACCAGGACAAAAGAATCCAGAAAGAGCAGAAACTGTCAGCAATCCCATCTAAAGCTCTTTCTTGTACCTTGGTTCAGGAATATGCAAAGAAAATGGTTTGAATGAGCTGGGGACTGACTGGAGTGACATGGGAAATATTCTAATGCAGTGTTTATAGCAAAAAAAAAGAACTTTCTAAAAAGAGTTTAAAAAGATAAGACACTAGGAATTAGTCTGAAAAAAACTTGAATTATTTATTTCAAGCTCATGCAAGACACTTAAGACAGACACAGACAGCTAGAATGTCTTCCAAAAAAGAAAGCCTACACCTTGGTTTGCCAGCAAAAATGGGAATAATAATTTCATGTCCGACTGCCCTTAGGGAATGTCCCACAGCTCCTGCAGAAATAAACGGGATAATTCCCTGCCCCAGGAGAGGGCAGCCTGTGCCTCCCACAGGTGCTTCTCCAGCGCTGCCACAGGACCAGGTAAAACACTGTCCTGTGACTATTCCCTCTATTCAAAACTAACCCCGAGCCACAGAACACATTCAAATTTACTGCATTGTTATTCCTTTGGATTTCCTTTAATTGCAAGTGCCTGAGGAAACGAGAGCTGCAGAGGAAAGGTGCCTGTGCTGTTGTGTGAAAATGCACAATCACAATTAAGCAACACTCAGACTTCCCACACTGATCATTTTCCATTGATAGCTGTTACACCAGGGCTGGAGATTAATCAGGTAAAGACTTGAGCTTGACCCAACTGCACATTTTTAAAGTTTGCAAAGCTGCACACTTCCAGATTGAAGGGAGATGTGAGACCTGCTGGGTTGACACAGAACTGAGGTTTATGCTGTTGTATTTTACTTTAAAACCTTTGCTGGAAGATGAAGAGCCAAGAGAGTTCCACTGTTTGCTGGTAACTTTCTGCTCAAGGAAGGACAAGGTGGCACTGGCCAAAAAAATCCCTTTTTCTCCAGTTTTTCGGGGCTGATCCAAGATGGTTACAAAAGAAAATTGCCACTGTTTGTTAGGTGCTGCTGCCTTATGCACGCTGAGCTGGAAATCCTTGGTTCTCTGTACTCATTTGTGCATCATTAACTCTTCAGTAAGTTGCAATTATGACATAGTGAACTGAGTGTTCTAAGAGAAATGTGTGTGCTGTTCCTGCACACAAAGAGCCCTCCAAGTTAAATTGCCAGGAAAGTGTGGATGAACAGGTCTCCTTTCTGTTCATACCATTGCACTCAGGATGAAATAGAGTATTTTTTTGGTTTTAAATAGTTGCTAATCAGATCTTTCTCTTTATTCCTGTATTCATATCACACATAGGGAAAAAAACAACATTTCCACATTCAGATTTATATCAGAGAAACTGTTTCTACAATTTGAAGGAGCATTTGAATTTTCATTTTCATTTATCAGCTTCTGGCCCTGCTACCACTACTCATCTGATGCATTTTTCTTTGAGCTAATTAGACAGCCGGCAACATTTCTATAGACTCGAAGAAATATCTGATTTGTTGCTTATTGGTTTGAGTAGAGCCAAAATCATTATAATAATCACACACCTCCCATTTTTGTCAGTCACATGTTTGCAAAATGAGAGGGATTTTTAAATTATGATTTTTACTACTTATGCTCATGGCATCAGGCAGCTCATGCATGTCTGTACAGTAAGAACCACCACAATTACATCTCAGATACCTGCAGGTGATATAATATCTTCTAACACATTGATCAAACATAGGCTCTAGTTACACTGAACTCTTAGAGAGAGCAATACTGTTTAGTTTTTCATGTTATACTCCCCAGATTCTGGTGTTTTACAGACTGATATAAATGTTGCAGATAGGACAAACACATGTGTACACACACACAGTGGCAGACACAATCACTGAGCAATTTAAAGCAAGAAGAAGATGAAACTGAAACAATCTCCTTGTTTTGTTTTTGTGGTCGTTGTGTGAGACTGAATCAGTATTTCCACTTAAATACCAGTGGAGCTGCAGGCAGGAATTAGACATCACAGAGCCCAACTTGTTCTAATTATTTAGCAGTGAGGTAATATCACACAATTATGAGTCTTTCCCAGAAGTTTGTTCTGCACACAAGGCAGTTTGTATTCTCATTTCTGAAGTTTGAGGCATAGGAGCAGGACATATTTGAGAAGGCTCTCTGTTTTGAATTAATCCCTGCTGTCTTCCCACTTTAAGGTTAGTTAATGACAGCGTGATGGAAATATAGATGGTAAAGCGTATAGAATGCACAATAAATAACTATTGGTGTAAATTTTACAGTGTTGTTATACCATTTATTTTGATTATTATACACCTGCATCATAAAACAATACATCCTGTTTTTTGTTTTGTATTTTTTTTAACAGATAAGCAGTCCTTTTACTCACTCTTTAGAAAATGGGTAGAAAAAGGATAATTCAATTCACCGAGGGTAACATTGCTGGGATGATTTTACAAGTGGCTTCAACCGACTGATTCAAACTAGTTAAATTCATGGATATCTCCACCTGCATATTCCCTATAAGGAACAGGAGCCCAAAACACGAACATTAAAATCATTAATAAATAAAGGTTGTGCATGGCATATTTTTGTTTGGTGTGAATTCTATTTCACAGGAATGTGCTTAAGGATGTTACTCATGGTGATGTGCTTCTTTCTAGAAACCCAGGTAAATCACTTAAAAAAAAAAAAGCAGATGGCTGAACGAGAACAGAATGATACAGAATGAGGCAAAACCATTTTAGCAAAAATTCCCGGGTGATTTTAAAGCGGGGATTTTTCAGTCTTCAGGACATGCAATAGCATTTTTAATGTGCATGAGAAGCTGCCATGGCTGTATGTGCATATGGGCTCTTAGCAGGTGTGAATGGCCACCAGGACAGCTCCTATTTGCATGTGACACACACGAATTAACCTTCCTGCATATTCATTAGCTGGCCAGGGCAGCTCTGAGTTTTGAGCACCACATCTACAAGGTCCAGCTGTGCCTGAAGCAATATGGAATTCGGAACTGGGAGGGTTGGTGTAAACACAACTGGCACCGGGCTGCTAAAATGCAAACTGGATTTTTAACTATTGAAATCGAGCTACAACTCAATGGCACCTTCCAGACTACTGAGGGACAAACAGGGTGTGATGTACATCTGCAAAGTTTGATATCAAGCTCAAACACTCATTCTGCCACATGAAGGATTTAATCTTGCTCCTTTAACAATTTTTTTTTTTTTTTTTTTTTTGGTTGGCATAGTTCTGGAAGAGAAAATATTCTGGTTTAGAACATTTGCCATGCAGCCAAAATCCATTGCATCAGAATAGTTGTGTTGCATCTTCCAGTTTTGTAGGAAAACATGAATAGAACAGAAACCTCTCGATAAAAAGAGATTTAAAGCAATAATTGAGATCAAGTAGCAAACAGCAACTAACCTGAAAACTGGCAGTGCTTGCATGTGCTGTGTAGTTAAAACTAATAGATACAAATGAAGTTAAAATGCCAGAAGTGTTTCAGGGGAATTTGACATACAACTTCCAGGAACTCAAGGCAATGTGGGGAGGGGAAGCTCAGGATATTTTATTGTAGCAGCAGACTACATAAGGGAACTCAGGATAGGTGGAATTATACACTCAGTCCTGAAAAAGAGAATAAATTGCCATTTGAATTCTTACTGCTTTTCAACTGCTTACTGCTTGCTAATTAATTTCACCCTTGAACGGAACATCTTTTTTACATTTTCTGTTTTTCAGCTAACCCAGCTCAGGGTCCTGCTCTGCTGTTCTGAGGGTTAAATTTCACTGAGTAACTGGATGCCAATTATGTTTTTGCTGTAGGTGTCATATTACCAGCAGTTTGATAAGCAGTCATCCTTATTTCTATTATTGAGTTGGCTTCTGAGATTATCTGAAGGAAGAGAGTTCCTCTTCTCTCTGCTCACATAATCTACAGCATATTCCTATTGCTCTGTCACACGTGAATTTAACATTCCTGGCCTTACAGAACCTGTTTTCTTAAAAATATTTACAGATCTTTATTTCTGGTACTAGGACACCAAGTGGCAGAGCAAGAGCATTCTGATCTGGGTGTAAATCCAGTGCCACAGTGGGACTGATGCTGAGTTAACTACAGTTATCTCTGAAATCCAACCAGAAACTGGAATCTCTCTTCTCTTTAAATTGGATCCAGATTTTCATTAAGAATATTTATCAAAACTATAGGATTTAAGTCAGGGGTTTTTTAGATAGAAGTCAGAATCAACAACAAGTTTTCGAGCAGGAATTTTCAGACTTGTTATTTAAGAAAATCTAGCCCAGGAAATGCAGGTGTGTGAGCCTCTTCCCCAGTCTGACCCTGCAGAGACAGAGAGAGCTCCCAGCTCTGCTCCTGCTCCTCTCCAGGCAGACCCAGGCTCTGGTAATAAATACAAGATGTGTTACTGAAGGATCAGGCCCTTAGCTCTGTTATTATGACTTGATTTAAAAAAAATAATTGCCTTTAAGAAAAAAAAAATCTCCTTTTTACACCAAGCTGCAAACAGTAAAATTTGATTACAAAAGGAAACTTATACTTTGTTTTTCCTCAGGAGTTGCTCAGTCATTTTAAAGTCAGTTCACTCCCTAAAGCCACTGCTATCTATATGAAAAGAGTAACTAAATTGTAGGTGTTTCTTTATTCCACCATAAACTGACATGTTCTAACAAGACAGTCTGTTTGCTTTTATTGTTCAAAAGCCCCTAAGTCTGCTTCTCCACTTGTCTTAAATGTTTGATTAAGCACTGTGAGAATTGTCAGTATTGATAAACTTCTTTCCAGTACATTAAGCACTCTAATCCTTTACATTCCTACTCTATCTCTATTGCCAAGTCACTCAGCTTCCTTCGCATTTGATTTTAGGCCAATATTTGCATTAGAAATGGCTTATAAATAAAAATTACTGTAAGAGCAGGAAAAACTGTTTTTCTGCATCTGAAGATTTCTGACAGAAACAGTATGTGAAAGGCTCTGCTTGTTCCTCTGCAATCACAGCAACTAAAGAGCTGTCTAGTGAGCTAATTAAAAAGAGTAATTAAGCTCAGCACTTTTTTCCCCAGTTTTCTAAAAATCTTAATTTTGAGGAGTGACAATGCTATTTATCTTTCCTTCAGGAGCTGAAGGAAGCAGGAGGGTTTTGGTGTCCGTACTGTATTTTGGATTAAACTGTGTGTTTACTGGGATAATTCCATATTAGGGCTGTTCATAACTCAGGATGAACTCTGCCAATTTTTGGCACTGTTAGGGGCAGCATTTTGGTTTTATTTTTTTATTGCATTATTTTCTCCATAGCACTCCAAGATTGAAATTCCCATGCCAAATACAGAACGTGTCAAAATCGATTTCTCAGTGCTTAAGATTTCAGATTTAAAATGCAATATTGTATAATTTGATTATTTTTACTTTATTTTGGCTTTCTCTCTGTGAATTTCACTCAGGGGAGTTCTGGGGATAGAAGGACACTCCAGGCAGCAGAGACATGCTGGAAATGATGTACATCCCTATCAGGATTACACAAACATAACGCTGGCAGAAAACTTCAATATCCCCTTTTCCATATATTGGGAAAGTAAAACTCTGAACTCAGATAATTAGGATGCCAGAATTATTTGGTATTTCAACACCAATATATTGGAAAATATGTTGACACAAGCTTAATCATGTCACAAGTGCTACAGAACTCTGCCACTTCCAGATGAAATCCAGCACTTGTTCTTACCAAAATCTGGCCAAGGTGAGTGCAGTATTTGGGTATTTCCCTCTTTAAAAGATGATTTGGGCATGCCACATGCAGCACAGAACAAATATAAGTGATTATCCAGGGTAAAAGTGCATATTCCAGGTCCTAACCCTGTCATCTTGACACAGACTTTGTTTCCAGGCACAGCAATAGGCAAAGGGAAGGAGGATCAGGCTCCACAGTGCAATTTCATATGAAAATGAAGTGGATAAGATACTTCTACCAGGCTCATTTGAAATAAAATAGGAAGGCTGCCTTTTTGTCTGCACTGCTAATAAGAAAAATATGCTAGAATAGAAGGTAATTGTAATAAGGTATGTCCCCATTTTTCTCAATTTTGCCCGGTTTTCTTTGATATTATTATAGATGTCATATATAAATGGTTATTCCTTCAGGGTGGATGCATTAATTTTGGAGATGTACATTCTTCTAGTTCATGTGTAAGAATTGACCATTTATACACAAGGGAGGAGAAAGGGTAGAAGACCCACAGAAAACAGAGGGTGTAGCACAGAACATTGTGTCTACAGAATTCTTCATAAATAACAGGAATCACACAGAATTGCCAGAGATTATTTTAATGGCTCGACCCTTATGCTCTTATGGTAATTACTGAGAGAGTTTGAAGCCCCTCCACCAGGGAAATTCTGCATCAAAATAGTAAAATTTTGTAATGAACTTCAACTGTTATACAAAATTCTTCATCAGAACTTCTGGGATTAATAGTTGCACTACTTTTTTTCATAAACAGCGCTTTAGAAAGCCAGCAGAAAACGTGCAGGATATCTAAAATTGATGCAACTCCTATTGATTTCAGTGAAATGGGTGTGACTTCCCCCGAATGAATTCCTGGCTAATCTCTTCTAGTTGTGGGAGAGAACAACTTGGATGAGAGGCTCCTGCATAGCTAGGGACATACTTCAAGGACATTTAAATCCATTTAAGCCCAAAGTTTACCTGCTGGGTTAGGGAATCAGTTAAGTTTGGATTTGTGCAGAGTTTCTCAGTCTGCCCTTTCTCTCCTTGTGGAGAATCTGTGGGATCAGCCTTTTTGTCTCTGATTTCTGCCCACCCAGCACCAGGTCTGAGAGGCAGCAGGCACCTGGTGGATGCTGTGCCTGAGCACTGATCCCTGCCTGGGGAATCATGGGCGGATCTCTATGTCAATGGTGATTCACCATTGGGAATTTTCAAAACCATTGGGAATTTTCTGGTTCAGAGTGAGGCACTGAGCAACAGGTTTTCAGTATTATTTTGACTTTTTTATCTTCTGCCAGGGGGCTGAAGGAGTAGAAGCAGCTCTGGTTTTGCTCCATCAGCACAGAGCTTGCCCTCACTACCAAAGGCTAAACTCACTGAGACTCTTTCTACATCAATTAGTAACTAACTGCAATGCATCCCATTCATTTCAGCACAAAACCTCAGTGCTGTGAGTCAAAGGGGGACAGAACCTGGCTCTGCAGAGCTGAGCACAAAGAATTAAAGGCTCTGTTTGCAGAGCAGGTGGGCTACAAGCGAGGTGTGGGCTGGCTGGAGGTGCAGATTTTCCATGACACAATAAGGCTTTGCCTACTTGTGGATTTGGTACCCAGATTCTAAATCCAAATTCCTAGATTCATATTGCAGCTTAATGCTCTCTTGCCCCTTCTAAACAAGCCCCAAGATAATTGTTTATATTTAAAAAGCTGTTCTTTCTTTAGCAGGAATCTCCTCTCTCTCTAAAGGGAGAGATTAAAGGGAAACCCTCAAAGCTGCTCCTCAGATGTAAATAAACCCACCAGGGTTATTAGACACATGAAAATAATGATACAAGAGTTTTCCAAGCATGATAACATCACTCTTTGTATCACACTAAATTAATAACATCTCTCAAGCACCTGCCTGAACCAGAAGTCTTTCCAAGAGACTAAGCACAACCTCTCTCATTAAATCAGCATTCAGGGAGCTAACTAGCAGATGCTGCTGACATGAACCCAAATGTAATCTCTTTAACCTTGTCCTGTGGGGAGCAGACAAGTCATGACCGAGTAATTCCAACTAAATTAGATTTTATGTGAAAGTGTATAATCTAAATTAAATTTGATTAAAATGATTCACTGATTTGTGTTTGCTTTTAAAGGTTCTAATGTAGCCAAGGTGACCAGTTTTCAGTAATCTGTGTAATCAGATTAATCTGTTTTTACATGGTTGGATCAAGATTTTTTTTTTATCCCGTAGATTTTTCTGTATTAATCATATTGCTTGAATATCCATGGATAGATTAGGTGTTTTCTATTCAGATTTCCTATAATTCAATTTTCACAGTGTTAATGAAATCTAACTGTGGTGACTGTAGAGATGTGTGATATGAAATATCTCAAACTATCAGCAAGGAGAGAATGATCAGGTCATTGATGCCAAATGTAAAATGTGAAACAATCCCATCCCCAAAATTTTATTCAGTGGCAGACTTTGCTCAGCACAAACTCAGGGCAGCACTAGGACTGGAACTGTGCAGCTGCCTGTTTGTGCAGTGATAAATTTCCTGGGCTTAACCCCTTCACATCCTCTTCCCCTACTGGGAATTGGTGCAAGTGGGATGAATCTTGGGCACTGCCTTAATTACATCTTGAAATCTTAATTGAATACCGCCAGTGCTGATGAGTGGCTGCATTCTCAACACTAATCACAGTCTGCAATCAGCAAACAACATAGACCTACTAATTAAGACTTATTAAGTTAAAATGGCAATTTTATCCAATATATGAAGTCAGGGGTTGCTGTGTGCTGGATGTGGCTGCTTTAATAGCAAAAGAAAGAAGATTTGGGCTCCAGGCAGGGATTTCTGTTGTTTTTTATAACACGCTGGTGTCACTTTTTCAGATACAGTTTCTCTGTTTCTTTAGAATATCTGATTTTTTGTTTGTTTGTTTGTTTTTGTTGTTTGGTTGTTTTTTTTTTTTTTTGGTTGTTGTTGTTTTTGGGGTTTTTTGGGGTTTTTTTGTTTGGATTTTTTTTCTTCCTCTTTTGGCCACCATGTATTTCACAGTGTGACAGCCCTGCTACAAATCCACAGTAGTATAGGGAACAGGGTTTAGCAGAATGTTACAGATCGTCTCTGGAGCTTTAACATCTGAAACAGTGCCTGGTTCTGTCAGCAGGAAAAGGCCCAGGGTTGCAGGAAGAAATGAAGGTGCACTGTTGGTGATTGTGCTGTACAATCCTCAGGTTAAATTTTGGGTTGCACACAGAAAAACCTGCCAACTGCCTGGTGTAACTATGGCAGAATATAGAATAAATCAAAGAGGATGAGGTGTTCAGGGTTTACCTGGCACTTGGTTGCTTTAGGCTGCTCTTTTCTTACCCTTAATTACCACAACTTCAGCTCCTTGCTCATTTTTCCTTATCACATCAACAAATCCTGTGTACACCAGCTAGTTCCCTAAGCTTATTCCCTGCCTGTGGAACAAAACCTTTCAGCTCATGTTTAATTTTAGCTGTGGGAATATCTTCAGAGGTTTAAATAGGATTCTTCAGAGGCTTAAATTTCATGAGTTTCTGCTCTTTTCCAAATGGGAGTAGAGGAAATTTCCCTCTTCCTCAAAGACTGCGTCTGAAATCTATTCTGGAGTGTTCACCAATTTGTTTAATATGTTCTTTCTCATGACAACATCTCTGGTGTTAGAACCCTTATGAAGGGAATAAAAGCATGAGTCAGTGAACTGCTCCCTTCTCTTCACTCTGCTCTGGGAATAAAGCAAAGATATTCCACCTCAGCATCTGCACTGGTTCTGAGCCAAGAGCTTCCTTTGTGCTGCTCGTTTTTATTGAGTGGGAGAACAGAAGACAACAGAAATTGTTTCCCTGTTCTAGAGGATCATCCCTCAATTTCTTCCTGTAATAAAAAAAAGTGCATTGTGCTTCACTTCTACTTTTTAAGTTTTGTGTCATCTTTCTAAATACAAATTTACCTCAGTGAGGGGAACTTGAACAGGAGTGAAGGCACTGCAGCAGTTCTGCTTTTGAAAGTGAGATAGAAAAGCTCTGTGGTGAGTGCGGAAACAAGATCAGCTTGTTCCAAGGAAGGCTATAAAATCCCTTCAATCACTCTCTTTCTCTACATTTTGCATATGACAAATGTTCTTTCACTGGATCTTGATAACTGCCCCAAAAAAGACTGAAGAAGAGAGAACCTGTAGCTCCTGAAAAACAAGTATAGGCCAACCTAATAATCTCACTTATGTTCATTCATATTTAAACTACGGTTTTATGTTTGGAAAGTTTGTGACCAGAAAAGTGAAGTGCTTTGCAAGATCGTCTTAAATTTTAAAAAAGAATTACGAGTCATTGTTACTGTAAAGAATAGCTCCTTATTTTTCATATCTAAAAGATTGAACCCTTCACAATGATTAATAAAGTCTGGTTGTTATCTACTTTTGTCATAAAAAATGATATACAAAAGAAACAGTCTGAAAAAACACAAAGGTAAAACGCCAGCATGAACATTTGTACCGACACTGCTAATTAAAAGACTTAACTTATTAGTCTTTAAGTAGCAAAAAAAGAGAGAAACAAACAAGTATAATTTGGCAGATTAATTTTATGTTCTGTTCTATTTAATCAAACTATACCTATAGTGAAAATGACAAATCTGAGTTGTCAGACTATGGATGATAAGAAAGATAAAGGTCATATATTTTAATGTCACAGAAGGTCTTATTGAAGGAACCCTAATTACATTAGGTGTCCATGAAACATTAATTAAATACTGTCTGAAATAATTAGGTCCAAGTTACTGATGATTTAATTAAACTCAGTTTTTTATTTTATAAGAAAACTACAGGTCCAGTATCAGTCTGTTGGCAGGGTAATTGATAATGTGCCAGAAGAGCAAAACAGTAACCTTGACCAGCTGCATGGGAAGGACACTTTGGGGAGCAGGGTGTCCTGCCCCCCACCCCTCATGGGCTGTGCTTGGGGTGCTCCAGAGTGTGCAGAATCCAGGAGGAGAAAGGTTTGGGTTCATGTTCTCAACTTGTGGGAGGTGTCACAGCATGTGAGGGGTCAGCCCTGACCTCTTAATTCAAATTTTGGTGAAGGTCTTTGCCTTACTGGACTCCTCCAGCACAAGGCAGGTGCACACCCAAAATTCTGGGTTTATACTGCCCACCACACACCCCACAAAGCTCCAAACCCTTCTTCTGTTCCCCTCTACAAGAGACAACGATGGAGGAAACAGCTAAAAATTCCTCTGCCTGCAGCGGGCTGTGCCAGCTCCATGGTTATGGATGGATAAAGAAAGTGTGGCTGGAGCAGCTGGGCTGGCAAAGTGCTTCCCTGATCTTTCAGCATGAGGGAAATACTGCAGGAGTGAAGCATCATCCCCTACCTAAAACTGCCACAGAATATATGTGAGATTGTCCGGGGGGGGGGAAAAAAAATAATTGGGAAGGTGAGAAATATGCATTTGTATGTGGAGTGAGGCAGTGAAGGAGTTTTGAGGGAAAATTCCTGTCTATTCCATGAGTGGGAACACAGACTTTGTGGCACTCCAGGGATGGGCTCTGTGGTTGGGTTCTGACACCCCACCTCCACTGGCAAGATTTAAATCTTCCTATTATCCCAAGCTGCCTGGCTGATCCCAGAGAAACAAACCTCACACTTCAATTTCTCCTCTTGTGAAATGCAAAGGAACATCTTTAGTGCTCCATAATTCTGAGTGCTGCCTAATGCATGTGAGTGATACAGAACAACGCTATTGAAATGCAAAATATTGACCTGAGAGTTCTAAAAATCAGAGGCAGCCTCGTGGCTGCAGCAAGAGCCACCCTTGAGATCAGCAGCCACCAAGTGTCACACAGGCAGCCCAAACATCATCCTGGCCACACATGGACAGTGCCCAGCTAAGGAAAAGGTTCCAGGATATCCTCTGGACAATCAGCACTGCTCACATGGAGGCTTCTGGGTGAAGGAGAATCAATTTGTAATTAAAACCTCCCAAACATCCATTTCCACAGAGAGCCTTCTGGCTTTGAAAGGGAATTAACTTGTAGCTACACAACCAAAAAGATTTTTAAAAATTAAAAAACCAGACTAGAAACCTCCCACGGTTTGTATTGTACAGAGTAAAGCAATTCCACAAAGGAACACCCACATTATCCTCTTGATAAAGCTCTATGAGTTCAGGCATCCATTGATATAAAAAAATCATTGAAGAGCCTATTATTTCACCATGGAAAAGTAATAAATTTTTAAAACCAGAAAAGTTCACTGCAATTATAATTGTCAGGATGTTCTGGGGTTTTAAACCAGAGTTATCATTATGACACCTAACAAATACCTGTATTTCACAAGAGATATGTGAATGATTCCAAAGGGCTAAGGAAATGTTAAGGTATTGACTCAGTAACTGGTAAAATCTCTTCATTAAATCCAGAAAGACAATTTTGCAGTAAATATAACAATTGGCTGATCAGCTGGGCACTTCTGCTCTATTTTGGGTATGGAAAACATTCCAGCTGCACTGGGCACAAATATATAAATATAGAACACAAAGTACCTTTGTGTTTGCTGCTGCTTCCCCATCTTCCTCCAGAGGTCCATGAAAATTTTCTCTCGAGCTTTTCCAGTTGTGAATCTCCTCTCATTAAAGACGAAGACTGAAATATAAAGAAGGACTGATTTTAAAGAGTAATGGAATTTTGTTCGTTTTTAAAGAAAGCTTTCTTCGAGTAATTCAAAAGACAAAACCAGATAAAGTTTTGTTCTTTTTCTCTTCAGACTCTGCATGACATCAGTTCCTAATTTATGATGTAAAATACTCCTACATTTTACCCTGCCTGGGTCCTTGTGCCAGCTGTGTAATGCTGCCTACACAAAACCCCTTAACTCCTTCAGGCAAAAATAAAATTTTATTATTAAATTTGTCATTAAATCCCCTTACTTTGACTGTTACAGTAATCAGTATAACAACAGCATGAATTAGCACGTGTACAACGTTTCAAACTAGTAAAACTATAAATATATGAGGTATCAATGACCAGTTAAGCAAGCAGACCTTTATTATTTATGTTGTCCCTAAATAATCTGTTGCCACCATCAGAGTACCTGCATAGGAATGGCATTTTTTCCCTGAAGTTTGAATTCCCACTGAAATAAATTGCCTTTTAAGCTGTTTTTGATGCACTTTTCAAAACACAGAAACCTTCCATCCATTTGAAAAGGACATAATTAAGCAAACATTCCTAAAAAAGGAGCACTTTATAAATCTGCTGCAATTTAAAACAATGTGTTCTATGCTGCTTTTTCTGATGAGGCACACAAACACGGAGTGCAAGGTATTGGAGGGTCATTGTCTGCCTGCAGACAGGACCCAGACAAAGCAGAGCCAGCCCTGAAAGGAGTCCGGGCTCTGGGACAAAGGGACAAGCAGATGAATTAATGGGAAACTGATAACAGGGTGTCAAACAGGACCCTGCTCAATACCTACAAATTCCACCCAGCAGGGAACTGCCCAGCCAAGTTTTGGGTGGTTTGGGATATAACTCCAGCCCTGCTGCAGCACACAGTCCCTGCAGGCAAATATTCAAGGTCTTTTCTCAAATTCAGTAGCACCAATTTGTCCATGACCAGTCAGAGTCAGAACTGGTGGAGCCCTCACTGGTATTTGTTGCTTTTGGGAATTTGTTTTTTCCTTTTCTTTAGTGTAAAAACCTAGAAGATCTAAGGAAATGCTATTAAATATGATACATGGTGAAGGCACTAACTTATTTTTTATATACAAGATGGTGAGCTGGATCCTTCTCTTCTAACCTAAGCAAAACACAAACCACAAAGAAAATTCTTCTTCATTTACTTAACTGGATCAAGTCCTGTACAGCAGGATCCCTTTATGTCACAGTAGCAAACAAATAATTTAGAAAAACGACCTCTCAAATGAATTCTTGCCAAAGTGACATTAATTGTCAGCAAAAGAGGTGGAGAAGGAAAGGAAAGCAGCTGCATGTGTTTTACCTGTTCAGCCACCTGTTAACTGAAATAAATAAATAAACTGAGCAGTGCTGGGGCATCCTTGGATTTCCTGAAGAGTGTCCAGAAAATCAGCTCCCATTCAAAGACACATTGGTGACTGATTGATATAAGCTAAATTACAATTACATTCTATGCAAAATAAAAATATATCGGACTGTGAAGGCTAAGAACCAATTTAAAAAATAAAAAATCTTTAAGCAGTGTTAGTACCCCAAATTCTAGACAGAAACAAGCTTGAACATTGACAATAACATTGGCAAAATCTGTTATTTGAAAAACCCATAAGCTGTGCACACGTTTGCAACATTCCCCCCCCCCAAGATATTTCTAAATATTCTAAATATTTCTTCAAGCTTTAACAGCAGTGCAGATCCAGTACAAACTCCTTTGTGTGAGCAAAGATGCTCTGCTAGAGATGTGCCATGGCACACAGCTCCCCACAAAATCGTGAGAGCCTGCAAAACAACATGGCAGAAGCAGATCTACAATTAACAAACAAAATTTGACAATGCAGTTGCTGGATCTGTACTTATTTTTATGTTACAAGCACTTACCTGACGTCCTATGCAATGTGTTATAAAGATATTTCCTAAAAGATTTTGGCAAATGAATTATGTAGCTGAAATGTAATAACGAAGGTAGAAATTTGTCCTGTTATCAGTCACACACATTCAAGCAGAAACCCAGTGCAGCACAGTAGATAGAACTATAAGCTCTGGGATCTTCTCATTCAACCAAGATTGCTTCATACAAAAGTTGACAATACACTAGTGAAAGCCATTGTTGATATTCAACATTTTTTAAATAGCTGAACAGAATAGACAATAAGGCACGAAGGAAAACTTGGATAGGAGGCTGGCCTGGAGTCTGGGTTCAGAAAGGGAAAAAAAGCATTAAAAATGGACAATAAATACGTGATTCACGTTTTTGCCCTGAATGTGACAATTAACTGATCTTTACTGTGCTGAAATTCCCCCAGTTTTAAAGGGAGAATAAAATACAAACCATAATTTTTAAAATTTCATCTAATTAAGTCTAGGTGCAGCTTGAAATACTGGCACTGAGAGAGAGAGACAAATGTTTTTGTGGTTGACATTCACAACTAACTAATGTAAATTTAGGACTTTGCAAAATCACTGAAAGATCCTTGCATTAATTGTCAGACCCAGACCTGCTCAGGCTGAGGAGATCATGTATTTCAGTCCTTACATCAGAAAAAGGATTCCTGTGAAGTATTTTATAAACTGTAGAAAATCCAGTATTTATATTTCCTGTTATTGTGACTGAACTCCCAATTTCCTCAATAAAAAGATATCAGAGCACTGTATCCAGGCTTTGAAGGAGTTTATAACATTTCAGGGATCTTGCACATGGCAGATAATGGCTTATTTTAACTACTGCTTGCATTTGGTTTGTTTTTCCTAAGATTTCAGTGCCAACAGAGGAAAATCCCACCTTGTCCAACTCTGAAAAACTGCATCAGCACAAACATATCTTATTTTTTGTGTAGACCATACTAAAACCAGCAAAGGATGGGCTTAAACGATTTTATTTCTTGATAATTTAGATATGGCAGCAAATCTTCCTACTTTACTCTTACTCAGAGCTGTGTTATTTCTCCAGCTCTGCCTTGGTTTTCATTGTATGCTGCTTCACCCATGCAGCACATATTCAGTATTGCTTTCTCCAATTTTTTAGTTTTTGATTTCTTTTATAGGAGAACAGGTTATTTCAAGCTAGACCAAGCAGTTTATGAGGAATGTTGATAGAATAATTTAGCATGGGAGGATTTTTGTTTGTTTGTTTGTTAACCCTGTTGTATTATCCACTAATTCTGCTCTAAGTTTAAAACTTGGAATGTAACCACATTTACAGTGCATTTTCCCCTCTTATTTTCAGTCCTATTTGGTATGTGACTAGAATTTAGACATCACCTACACTTTTTGGCCTTCCTTGAAGAAAGGACATTGCTTGGTTTGTCTGTGCTCTGTGGGTGCTGCTCTTCCAGCAAATATCTGGAAGTCCAGGTATGTCCAAAAGCTGGCACCAAGCACACACATTTTTGTCCAAACCAGATTTGCCACTGATGTGATGGATGCAAGAATTGATCAGCAGACTCCAAGCAGAGTGCCAGGGAAGGAATTCTGAACAGGGAAGGGTGGCCTTGATTACATCCTCCTAAATTGCCGTTACCTGGGTCCCCCAAAAAATATTTCCCCTAAAGGCAAGGATTGAAACCAGCTGAGGATCCTTTGCACTACTGCAAAGCACAATGGCTGCAACCACTTCCATCTCCATTTCCATTTCCATCTCCATTTCCATCTCCATTTCCATCTCCATTTCCATTTCCATTTCCATTTCCATTTCCATTTCCATTTCCATTTCCATTTCCATTTCCAAGTTCAGAGGCCCCTCTAGGACAGTCCTAGGAGACATTCCCTATTTTACTTGTATTTGCCAATCCTGACTTTGGCTAGAAGTCACTCTGAGAGTGGAAAGAGATTGAATTGAATCCATTTTGGTCCAGGGTCCATTACGAGGCATCTCCACAAACCAGAATTTCTCTGAGTAATTTTTGGGAACAGAAGCTGTGAACAGAAGTGGCCAAATCACTCAAGGCAGGAGAGTTGGAAGGAAAACTATTGGTCCTTCCATCACTGCAGCTGGAAGTGTCTCACAGCAGCTCATCCAGATCCTTGGATGTTGGAATTGACACAGAACAGGTAGAATTGCACTAATATTTGTAAAGCTGACTCTTACCAGAGTCAAACCCTGTAAATTGCCCAGCCCATTGTGAAATATATTTCTCAAGCTAAAAAAAGAAGCAAGTTTGATGTCTCCATTCATATCAGGAAGAAATCAGACAAGCACAGGGCATTTTGCTTTGAAGTGGCCTTTGAGTCTAAGTCATACAATGATAGCTCCAGCTCTTTCATTGAAATTAATTGCATTGATTTTCAATTAGTTCATTGGTGTGGGTGGACATTTTCATGTGCCAGAGGATTTGGTCTAAACCAGCAAGAGACATGACATATATACTGAACACTATTCTCTTTTCTCTTGTTCCTATGAGATGATAAAACAACTTTCCACAAGAAATCTAAACATCAAATATCAGTGTAATTTGCAATTACCTTTTTATGTCTTTCTTCCTTCTTGACACTTGGACTGAATCATTTTCACTACGATTTGCAATCTAAACAATTACATAAACTTCTGGGTTTCATCAGGGCAGGAAATCTTCTAAATAGCTGTGTGAGATCTTTTTATGCAGCAGTGCTCATGGTTCTAAATGCATTATTGACTGTACTCCAAAGCTACATGAGAAGAAATCAGAATATGAACCTGAGCTCTTTTTACATCTTATCCAAAGCTGTGAATCACAGGGCACCTCAGCTTTCAAACAGGTAGAAGATTTAAATAAGGGAAGGATTCCACCACTGGTTTTCTGGGTCAGGTTCCTCCTGTGTTATTACACAGATGCTATAGACACACTGTCTGCTTAAAATGTGCCTCTTCTTAAAAGGATGAGAAATTCTCTTCTCAAGCCCACAGTGTTTCACCCAGAGGAATTCTAAAATTGTCAGTAATAATTCTGTAAATTATGTCTACCAGAAAATTGCACTTGTGTCCTGCTGAAGGAAAGGATTATTTTACCACACAGCTCAGTGTTCATCTCTGAAAATCAGTTATTAGGCTGCCCTTGGCAAATTCACAAACTGCAGTTGTCAGGACCATCATAAAGTTGTATGCAACATCAATTTAACGATAACATTACACTGGTTTTCTCTCCAGCCTTGCATGGAGCCTGTGAATTTGTGGGAAAGAGATATTCAATACCAATGGATCCCTGGACAATGCAGAAAATGACAGATCTGTGTTCTGAGGACATAACATACACCTTGTCCACATTTCACTTGGCTCCTTTCAAACAGCTGCCAATCCTGCTTCCAGATAAGTGCAGAACATTACATGTATTCAGAAACTGTTTAAATTATTTTAAAGTTTTAGGTTACTGCTTTAATTGCAAAGTCTGAATTTTCCTCTCTTCCTAAAGCCACGATATGAATTCTCCTCTCATTGTTAGACTGTTCTGTGATAGAAGCCTGCTATAATTTAGCACTCAACTGCACTGAATCCCATTATGAAGTCTCATCTTATATCACACAGAGTATATCTGAGTATAAAACATAAAATGCTTAGCTTGTAAGGATAGGGAGCTTGTCATCTCTTTAATTTGATCACTAAAGTGGAATTTTGGATTAAAAAAAAAAGTTGGACTATAATGGCAAGATAATGCTAAATATCCAGATTTTTAAAATGACTGACATGCCGTGCATTGCAGAGATAGAGATATGTGTGACCTTCACAGAAGTTAATTAAAATATGGAGAAAAAAAATTCAAAGTGCTTTTTTTTTCCCCTAGGAAGTGTGTATTTCAAATGTCCCTGGCCCTAAGCAATATGTGGGGTAGTCCAGCATGTCTCCTGTTTGCCATACAAGGTCCCCTTGAATAACTTCCCTCTAGAGATTGTCACAGGGCAGACACCTCTGCCACTCTGATGTTTACATGTTTAACAGAAATCCTCTTTTTGCTGGCCCACATGTGACATTTAGGCTTTGAACATTCAACCTGTTCTCAAGAAATCCTGGGGTAGATCTCAAATGGAACATTTGTGTTGACCTTGCAGTAGAATCATAGAAATGTTTAGGTTGGAAAAAACTTTTAAGATAATTGAGTCTAATTGTTGTTACTATCTAATGATTTCTTTCCTTAATATGGCTATCTTAAATTTGCAGTAATAAGGACATTGCAGTGATAAGTATACAGACTTTCTGATTTACTGAATTCTTTTACAGCAGTAAGGAAAAAGTGTTAGAAATAATGTAACACACTACTAAAAAAAATTTATTCGCTTGATGAAATATCAGTCTGAAAATTCAATGAGTGTCTTCAAGTAATATTTGAGCAATGGTCATGAAGAAGCTTAATAAATCAATGTTTGCTTGCAGTGGCTTTTCAAATTTGAAGCAAATTGCTTTTGGTACACTCACTGCTCACTGACTGCTCAACAGCTGCAGTAAGTTATTTGAAAATGCCCAGACCTGTGGTACAAGGACTTGGGAGACCTGAACAGGGAAATTGTGTTCTGTGCTCCACAAAGTGATTCCAGGATTGCCCCACATTTCACATTCTGGGTTGGGATGGAACAAACTTCAATTTTTTCCTCCACCCCCCAATCCCAGAACTGTGAGTCCCACAGCAAAACTGTTACCTATGGTACAGAAGATCTAACACAAGCCTTTGTTTTCTTACTCTGCTCCACCTTTTTTGCCATGAGAACCAAGCAGTTTAAGAGATGCAATGCTGTCCTATTTTTTTATTGGAGCTGTTCTAGGTTGCAAATTAATTCAAATTCAGGAACTAGAACACACCTAGGGTCTGCTGCAGCTCAAAAGAATGATCCAAGCATGGCAAGAGGCCATGGAGCTCTTTGTGCTCTCCCAAATCTCATCCTCACATGGATTCTTTCCACACTGTTCATCCACAGCTGCCTAATTTCTATGGATTATAAAGTGTTTCACAGCCCTGGCAGGGTTGGATAAAGGAAATTTATGACACAACCAGCAACAGCTTCATGGTCAGGTTGTGATGGTCCAGGAGGTGGAAGGGCAGTGCTGCAACAGGGCCAGGTTGTAAATCAAAATATTCCAACAGTCTGCTGTGCATGGAAAGTCACCTTAAACCTGAGAAGCCTTTTCCACCAAAGGTCTTTCCAAAGTGTTGTGGTCCTGTCAAAAAGTTTTCATTTCAATGAACTGACATTTTCTGACAAAAAAACCCACCTTTGTCTAAACATCCCTTGATAGCACTGATGGTAAATATGGGGGTGAAATAAAAGATCTGCCGCTGCTGGAAATAATATTTATAAAAATGATTGCAAACACACGTTTCCATTGAGGAAAGGAAAAAGTGCTAACAATGAGTGGCTAAATACTTGCTGCTCACATAAAGACACTTTTTTTTGCCTAGCATAATCGTGGAGCATAAGACATGGAGGTGGGCTTGGGGGGAAAGATGCAATAAACAGTGGACTCCTTTTTTTTTTTACAATAAATTTTCATAAAAATATCTGCAAAAAGGCCAAGTTAGCAGTGTTGGATATTACAATGCATTTGATTAATTTTTTCTTTTTTAATATAAAATTGTCAGATAATCTTGTCCTGTAAAAATACTACATTTTAAAATTCACCGTGGAGCTGTCAGACTCCCACAGCCTCTTAGAGCTGGAGCTGGTACTGAGCTTGTGCTCCTTGTCAAAATTTAATGAGAAGACCAGTTCTAAAATAATTGAATTTTCATATCAGAGCGAACCAGGATTACTCAGACAATAAAAATGCTGAGTCCTGTACTGTTACTGGCAAATACCTTTTGCTTTGCTCATGGAATCAGTATGTAAATGTTCAGGGTTTGTATTTAAGGCATCTTATGCATTTAGAGTTGTAGTACTGGCAATAATTTCAAATGGTGCTGTTGATAAGTAGCTGGGATTTTTTTTTAAATAATGTTCAAACTGTAATTTGTTTGGTGAATCGGGATAAGCGTTTGGTTTATATTTTATATAAATGTTAATGCACTTGCAGTTTAATTATATTTCTTAACTTTCAGCATTTCAAAAGTAGAATTTGAAGGCCACTCCATCAGATTGTCTTGCTTCCATGGAATACTTATGAGTACAGTCCCAGTGACTTTTGACTTTAAGAAGTGGAACTGTCCCCAAAGTTAATGCCAGCTCCAGAGGGTGAATACGTGTGCTGAGGCATGAAGAGCAGGACAATGCTGGATGTATTCCTCAGCAGTGCAGGTTGAAAAGGCAGAGACAAAAGGTCCCCATCAGAAGTACAAAAGGATTAAAAACCAAGCCAAAATCAAAACCCCACCCCTGACTGGGATTATTTACATAAATGCTTCAAGAAACACTAAAATGTACTTCAGCAATGCAGGGGCTGGTGCTGCAGAAAGGGCTCATGGAAATCCTTAAAGGGGTTCTCAAGAAATCATTAGGCTGAGTATGACCAACACCTTTATTTATTTTTCTTGTTTTCCAGAGATTATTATGAGGTATAAAACTGCAGAACTAAGGATTTCTAAACTTTTCCAGCTGCCCAAATGTCTGGGATTGTCTTAGCATCAGAATTTTGCTTGACGGTGTGAAGCTGTGTTGAGTTTTCAATGGTGGCAGGAACATATTTGACTATAATTCACAAGGAAGGAGAGCTCCAGAACAACTCCCAGCACTCCAAAGGCCTTTGATCCATTTTTCCATGATGCCTCCCAGCCCATCTTCCTACAAAACCCCCCCAACAGTCTCAGTGTTAACACTTAAGGCAGAGTTCTTTAGCCACATACAATTTTGTTTCCTTGCCCAGCTCACCTAATTTAACAGATCTACATGTGTAGCTGCCTAAGAGGTGCTACAGAAAATCCATAGAAGAGAGGGGAATTAAAAAAACACATTTCCAAACCCAAAAAGAGTCTGTGGGACAAATTCCAGACACTGACAGAAGATGAACTGAAAGGGTCTCTGCTGTGAGTGCTGTCCTGCACCCTTCTGGATGGCAGCAGGAGCCTGCACTGCTCCTTGGGAGATGTAGTTTAATCCTGAACACTGAATTTTAAAAAAGGAGAAATGCAGGAAAGAGGCAATCGGAAAGGAAACTAATTCAGCCCCTGTGTTTCACCAGGATGACGGTGGTGCTGTGGTGGACATCTTTTAAGATCTGTAGGGCCAAGGGAATAAAATCAAGATTTTTTTGGTTGTTTTTGCAGTAATGTTGGTTGGGAAAGTTATTATTCATAATGGCATTAAATGGAATTGGGTGGTCAAGTGTATTTGTTTTTCCAGTCTGCAATCTTAACCACTTCATAATTACATAATTGATATTTCAATTTTTTTCCTGCAGATGGAGATAACCTGTAAACAACACAATCTCTCTCAGATGAGGCTTCTTTACATCTAGAGGTGGGGTCAATAATATGGATATTATCCCGTGCTACTACAAGTTCAGCAGTCATAAAACCACAGAAACACAGAATAGTTAGGGTTGGAAAGGACCTGGAAGTCAACTTGGGCAACTTCAGGCTGTCTCTGTCTTTTCTCATTTGCCTCACACTGTCATTTTCTCAGACTTTAAATTCCATATTTTTTTCTGATTTCATGGCACCTGGGTTCCCACAACCCATTGATCCTTAAGACAGAATATCATATTTGCCAGGAATTATATCCATTTTTTTTTCACTCTGTTCCTCCTGAAAGCTTTGCTACTCAAGTATGACTTTAACAATACCTTACATATTTCTCTCCCTCAATTATGACCAGATTTTACACGCTGAAAATTGCTGCTGGCAGGAGCTGTGTATCAGTAATTAGGTGTCACCTCTGTGCCCTGGAAAATGCTCTTAAAGACAGCAACACTGAGCAGTGGACAACTGCATCAGGTGACTCAAGAAATCAGCAGCTTATTATTTCCTGAAATGAACTGAAAAATGTTAGTTGTAAGAGACAAATAAGAAATCAAATCCTGTGACAGTTCCTTAAAGCCTGTGAAACAGGGAAATACTGCACTGTGAGATCAAATTTTGTATTTCAAAACACGAGTTTCTGCCCAAATAATCACTTGCAAGAAAATAAAACTGAAATATATGTACGAGACTGAAACTTTTCATGCAGATACAAAACAGGATAACTTGGAAAGACTCCAGAGTGAATAAGTGAAAACTGCAGCTTCCAGAGCAAGAGGTATTTCCCATTTTAGCTAAAGGAAATTGCCTTGTGTCAGAAACAGTTTATTTGTCTTGTTTTGGATGGCCCTTTCCCAAATTTCCAGCAGGAAAAGCGACAGCAAGAATGATGTTTGTGCAACTGAATATTATTGGTGGGGGTTTTTTGTTCGCTTTTTGGTTTTGTTTGTTTGTTTGTTTGTTGGGGATGTTGCTGTTGGTTTTTTTTTGTTGGTGTTTTTTAGTTTTTATTTGGTTTTTTGGGTTTTGGGGTTTTTTTTTTGAGATGAGCAATGGAATTTGAAAAAAACTTGATTTTGTGTTAAATCCCCAAGTGGAAGCAGTCAGCTGGTATCAGTGGCTCTGCTGCAGTGCTGGCAAGATCCAGAACAGCCAGGAGAAGAGTAACTGAGCTAGTTTTGAGTCACATTTATACCAACTTCTCAGGGTGAGCCACTTCTGCACAAATACTGAGCTCTATTAATGTACAAGAATGCATTTAGCGCACTGGCTTTTCAAAGCTTGCCTAAATTGTGATGCAGCAGCTGAGGAGAGGCAGGTAAAGCTCATTAATCTTATTAAACAGTTTAAATTCTCTGCAGGTGGAGACTTTTCAGCCTGAACCTGAAACTCAGTGCTGTTGCTGTTAGGAATGATGCATCATTACTAACAATTTGATGGACATTATGCACCTTCCCCTCCCCTTTTGCATTTACACTGGAGCAACTTCTCCTCAGAGCAACTGAGTAATAAAACATCATTTCTGTGTCCAGTGGTGATCTCCTGGGGGTTTGGTGACAGAATGTTCATTTGTATGTAATCAGCCCAAAAATGCATTTTGTCCCAATACTAAAAAAAGGTAAAAGAGTCACTAATGGGGTCTTTTAGCCCAAACAGACTTTAATACCCCGTTTCTTTATCTCAGATCAACTTTATTATAATACAGTAATTACACAGGAAAGAAAAAAGTAATGATGATAATGTCAGGCACATTTAACCTCCCTTGGTGTCCCATGATTCTCCACACTGAGGGCTCAAGGAAAGGCCTTCCCTGACTTCTTGATAACTGGATGAGTGATTATCCCCCTTGTTAATGGGCAATGATAGAGAAAAGTCCTCCAGATGGGCAGAATATTCATGAGGGGGCTGCACCAGCTGAGATAAGGAGAGAAGATGCCACAAGCAATCACTTATGAGAACACCAGGAAAGAAATATTCAGCCTGACTGAGCCAGACTTGGGGGTTCTGGGTGAGGGTGGCAGCAGGACAGACCCAAGCTGTCATTTGGGGACAGGGATGGAGCCCAGGGCTGGGTTTTAGCAGTGAAGAGCTTTGGCACCACATCCTCCTGCTGGAAGGTGGCCCTACCCACCAGGCAGGGACTGGGTGGTTTTTAAGGTCCCTTCCAACCCAAACCATTCCACGATTCCATGACAATTCCAGCTGCTGTGAGTCAGGGTGAGATTTACCCCTGGAATCACAGCCCCAAATCTGGGCAAGCAAGGCAAAGCTCAAGGTGCAGGTGCACTGCAGGAGCTTTCTTTGGGAGAATTGTCCCCACACCTGAAGGGCTGTCCTTTATCAGAGACTCAGAGAATCTTTAGGTCAGGCTTTTCAAGAGGGGAATGGTATCACTCTCATTTTTCATTCTATTTCAACATTTTCTTCCCAAATGGGATGGATATTTTGACAATTTAAAATATTCCCACATCAATGATCTGAAAAACACACGATTTGCCAGTCAAATCTGAGGATTTTGAGATGTGCTATTTAAATTTTTTTGTTAGTATTTCTCAATATTTTAGAAATTTATTTCTTAAGAAGGAGAAGTAAGTTACTATGAAAAGTGTCATGTTGATAACTGTGACATTTCTGAACTAAATTCATACGTGTGAAGCACTGTCACTTTCTGTTATTATAAATCTATGTCTTCCTAGACCAATCACACTTTGGAAAATAAACTGATGATCATGGTTCTTACTAAAGCAGCACTTCTGACCACACAGAACAACATTCCAGCCCAGTCACCTTCCCCAAAAAGTAGTGAATTATGGTGATGGGAGACGTGGTATTCCGTGTCATGGTTAATGGCTCCTCCATTCTCTGCTGTGGTTCTTCCCATTCAAAGTCCCTTTGAACAGCAATGTTGTGCACTGAAATAATTTGTGAAATGTGATCAGCCAGGACCAGCCATGATCCACACTGCTTTGATAATAGCCTCACTTCCCTGACATTGCTTTTAAGTGAAAAATGGGTTTCTTACTACACAGATGTCTGCTGGTAAAAAAAAAAATAATAATTCTATGACAGATTTTTGCTTTTGGTAAAAAAAAATATTTACTGTAAACTCTTCCCAGCAAACATATATATTTCGGGGGAAAAGAAACCCAAACCAACCAACCAAAAAACTAAAATGCTTTCCTTTCTAATTCTATTCCACTAAAATAAAGCACCAAAGCTGAATGCTTTTGTCTCCCAGCCTGGAAAATACCAAAGCTGAGAGGGTTTCATCCCAACATAAAACTAAACCTGTACTGACTGACCTGAAGTTCTGTTGAACTCCTATCAACCTTAATCAAAACAACTTCAGTCACCACCAAACCTGAAAGGATTCGTGTTCAAGCAGGGACAAATTGATGGGAATTCGTGGGGTAACTCACATGGACAGACAAAGCAACAGATTCTCACAGGTTGAAATCCAGATTAAAAAAAAAAAAAGTGTGGTCACTGAATTGAAAGGTTTTTGGAAAGGAAAATGCCTGCCTGCTGTAGAGGCACCACGGAGGGGTAGCTCCACCTGCACACCTCCTATTTCATGTGAGTTTTTCTTCTGGCACTGCCACCTAGAGCAAGCCAAAAAAATCTGCATGAAAACCTTGTAGGACCCATTTTTGTGCATCCCCCAGACACTCTGGAGATGTCAGAATTTGGATACACACACACAGTTTGGGTCATGGAAGAGGCTGGAAGATTTCTCAGGATGCCTGAGTCCTGAACACTGGAAGGGCTGGGCTGAGTGTGGATATCCTGTGACAGCATTTCCAGAGGTTTCAGCCCCACAGCTCAGGTGGAGCAGTGTCTGAGGGCTGTCACATCTACCTGCAGCACCAATCAATATTTAACCTTTTCTCTACATACAGCAAACATGTTTTATTCTTTTATTTTTTTCCCTGTATCAATAGAAACATAATTTTTATTATTTCTAAAAAGAAGTACTAGATTTGAAAACTATTTCTGCAGAAGACCTTTATCTCCCTCCCTTCAGAAGTGCAGCAAATCCTAATATGATTTATCAGAAGTCCTTGCTTCCAAAAGGCATTGTGGTCACTGAAATAATGAACTACTTGAAAGTCACATTTAATTTACTTCCAAAGAAACAAGCTAGCATTGCTCCAGGTTGCTGGGGAAACAGGAAAGCTGCTTTAGATCAGTTTGCAGCAGAGAAGAGCTGCTGATATTTTGCAATTTGTACACAGTCACCATAATTTTAACAATCTCTTATTTTCAGAAACCCATTTCTGATTTCATGCTAAATATTCATCTTCATTCCCATGGCATGGCCTTGTTTTCAGTTGTGGATTCAGATTCACAAATGTGACTTAAAAATAAGCAGGTTTATCACAACTGTGTACGTGTTTCTTCTTTGGGGGCCCATTTGTCAAAGAATGCATCCAATTTCAGCCCAAGAGAAGCCCACAATAGGCATAAAAATCTCATTCCTTGGGAATCTACAGTACCAACGTTGTTTGCAATTTCAGGTGATCAGACCCTTCCCAAAATCTTTTATTGGCTGCCCTTAGACTTTCCTGCTTCAAAGAAAAGTCCTAATAATTTCCAGAGTTGTAAAATTCGGTTGCTGCGTTCACTTAGTGCTCTGCCATAAAGGAAAAGAAAATCACATTTGAAAGCCACATGCACAAGTTGAGTTCTGCTAATCCTTCTCCTGGAGACAAATCAGGACCCCCTTTTCCATCAGTTGCAGTGCACAGATGTGATTTAACATGTACAAACCCAATTTTATTCTGATTTACTCAAAGTTGCACAGCAGTGGTGGAATGAATGGAGCAGCAGAGAAATGGGGAAGCAGTTGGGCAGTGAGGGAAGATAAAACAGGTCTGCAATGTTCCTCCCTGGAAGAGTTTTCTCACAATATCCAGTTTTATCCAAGAGATCAATCTCCTAAAATCATGTCAGTCACCTGAGTTTCATGAGTAGGGATAAAAGAATTATCTGTGCATCGTTGTTTAATTATGATATTATTTATTTCTTGGAGTCTCAGGATTACCGCAAGCACAAATTAAGTTCAAAATTAACAAAGGAAATTATTAACCAAAATTAAAGTGCTTAAAATAATTGATGGTATTGACTCCAGATTGCTCTCAGTCTCCTAGAAATACAACTTAGAAAATAGCCTAGAACAAGAGATACACAATATCTCTGATGTAGTTGCACCTCATGTCTTGGTTTTTTACAGATGCTTAGGCAGTAGCTGATGTGTTTTGAAATATATACCAGAAAACCTCCATTTTTCTACCAACACACTTTTAGCCCACCTCTTGAACATAAAATTTCATCACTACCCACTTTGCCTGGTTTTATTCATTAATTTTCCTCCACACATCTCATCGAAGGGCTTTTTTCTTTTTTTATTTCCTTTATTCTTTGCCTAATAGCACATTTTGAGACTTCTGGCGACATTCCATGGGATGCTCAGTGAATTTTGCTCTGGTTTAAAATCACTGTATTCTTTAAGGTACCACAGTGATGTTTTTCGACTGAACACTATATTTTATTTCTTTAAATCATGGTGCTTTTATCCAGTAGGATGAACTGAAGAGAGAAAAAGCAGAGGGATACCAAAGGTAACTGGAGGTAAGAGTGGAGCTTTGGACCAGGTCAGCTTTGAATACAACATGGACAATGAAAAACAGAAACAGGGAGGACTGAGAGGAAAAGTCTCTGAGAAACTGAAGATAAGGTAAAAAGGGCCTGTTGAAAAAAAAACATCTTAGAAGAGAAAAATTTACTTTCTAAGCCTGCTGTGCCTGGAAGGGCAGGAAATGTGCTGCTGCCCCAGGGCATGCATGCCTGCCTTGTGCTGGCAGGACAGGGGGACTCTGCCTGCCCTGGAAATGTGCCCTGATCCCAGGGAATCCTGGAGACCTGTCAGAGTTCACTGCCCATCCCCTCACAAATGTAAATGCTGTGATGGAGGATAACAGCCCCGAGAGAACCGATAACACAACGGTGGGGACCTGGGTGTGACCCTGCAAGGCTCAGTCCTGCACCATCTGATAATGCTTTTTATATTCAGAATAGTCTTCACCTAAAACTTTTAGAGCTGACAATGTCCCTTCCAGATTTTCATCTACAGGAAGAGACACACAACAGAAAGAGCTCTAAGAAGGAGAAGAAAAATGGAGATGCAAAAGGATGTTTTAGGACAAAAAAAAATCAAAGTTGCCAAGTATAACTTGGTTATTCGCTGATAGCTGATTTAGAACATAATCATCTACTCCAACCTGAAGAGTACAGCCCCAGGACACGGAGTTCAGTGGGATCACTGAGGATGCTCAGGCACAAGGAACTGGTCTTTCCTGATAATCCTGACGGATTATCAAACATAAAGGATTCCAGGAAACCCCCTCTTCCACGTTCCTTGTGACAAAAGATGTATTGCTGGTATATTGCTACAAAAGTGGGTACAAAAGCCAAGGCAAATTTCGGAAAGAACTCTTGATGGCCATTTGCTGAACAAATGACAAATGCTGAACAAATAATGACAAAATACCAGCTAAAAGCTGCCTTGTAATCCCGGATCAGGGATGATTCACTAATTAAAATTAGCATAGAAAATATTTCACAACATAATTTACAACAGAATTACATACTTTATATAGTTGCTCCTCTGGTGTTAAAATCAATATATTCCTATGGTTTGATGGCATTCTTAATTGCTTAAAAATTACCTGAATTGTTATACCATATTAATTAGCATAAAACAGACTTTCTGTGAGGGGGGGGAATAAAAAGAAAAACAGTTAATAAAAGAGAAAAAGATCAGGAGCTAATTAGGTGCAGTAAGTCCCCAAGTTGACTCACTGAGGGTCAATGCTGCCATCCTTAGGTTTATTATACAGTAAAATCAATATATTTTATATTGATTGTGATTTTATCTGATGCATGTTAGCTACTGGGAGATAGTGCCACTCTTAACAACAACCTTGTTACCTTATTAATAAGGGTAATGCAAAAAACTAGTTGATTTTTGGCCACAAAAGCAAGGAGTTCCACCAAGAAAAGTACTGCCCTGTTATCTTTAAGATAATTTATCAGATATCTGGAAGATAACCTTGTTTTCTTGAGGGAAAACCTCTCACAGCTGCCATTGCTCAGAAAGCATCATCTGATACTTTTATATTCAGAATAGTTTTCACCTAAAACTTTTAGAGGTCACAATGTCCTGTCCAGATTTTCATCTACAGAGAGAGACACAGAACAGAGCGAGCTCTAGGAAGGAGAAGAAAAATGGAGGTGCAAAAGGATGTTTTAGTACCAAAAAAAAAAAAAAAATCAAAGTTGCCAAGTATAACTTGGTTATTCACTGATAGATAATTTAGAACATAATCATCTACTCCAAGCTGAAGAGTAAACACATTAGCATTGGAAAACATTACCTACTGGAATAAATACAGGTATTTATAACAGCATTAAGAGACTCCATTAAGAGATTTCTGAGAAATCTGAGTTTTATACCAGGAAAACTCCACTTATCTACTGTTAAAACAAATTTGTGAAGTGCAGAGTCCTTCGTACTTGTAGCCTTAAGAATTACACAACTGTGAATAATCACACTGAGAACAGGGCAAAAATGGGTAATTACTATCTCCATATTGTGTTATTTTACAAATTAGTATATCCTGCATCTCTTTGGAAGGAAAATGAGGCATATGTTTTTGTGCTGTGTTGTAGACCCAGCAGACAATAAACTGATCTCTCATGAGAACACAGCAATGCAAAGTGTTGCCTTGTGCCAACAGGAAAAAAAAAAAAAAGAAAAAAAGGAAGAAAAAAGAAGAAGGAAAAGGACAAAATGACCAGGGAAAGCATGAAATTCGATGGAGAAAGTGATTTAATTGCACGGAAAAAGAAAGGAATATTAATACGGGGGAAAACACTTTTCTGTGAAATTAAGGATGTATAACAGATAACAGAAAATAATTAAAAAAAAAAAAAGCCACAAATTCTACTTGGTAATGTCAATTTAATTGAAAATGCTGCTAAATCTCCTTGTATCACATTAGTGTGCATGTTAAGATTGGTGTGTCCATAAAGGCACTCCAAGAGGAGCACACAATGCCATGCTAATAGGGTTAGGTGCTCAGAATATAAGGTAACATAAGTGCCATTTGATGCAAGAGTTGCTAGGGAAGGCTATTTATATTTTTTTTCCCCCCTGCCTGTTAATTAAGTGAATTTGGTGCTTTTGAAAGGTGCCAGATTGACAATCGCAGGGACTGGAGCTGTCTATTGATGGAGCAGCAGAGCCTGTTCCCGAGGCTGCCCCTCAACCTTGACCTGCAGGGCTCTCACCTCCAGCGATGCTCCGGGCCGGGCTGCCCCTGCCCGCTCCTTCTGCTGATGAAGGTGCTAATTAGGGCCGATTGTCAGCCAGGGTTTTGTGCCCGAACACCTGTCCATTAGGCTCTGCTGCTTTTTTTCTTTTTTCTCTTAAGGGGAATAAATGGGAAAAATTATTTTTTAAAATATGATGTCCATCCAGCTGCCTTGATGACTCCTTTTCCAGAACTGTCCTTCTTGACTTCTGCTTTTGAAATGGGAATTCTTTCAGGGGTGTCATTCCATTTTCAGAGAATATGGAAAGCTCAGGGCAAAACCAGAGAAAGGCAAGAACTATTCCAGCAAAGCAACTTGTGCTGTCTAGGGCTGATATAAACCTGGAGAATGAGAGTGTTGGCACAGCCTCCATTTCCCTCTGCCATGGAAAAAGGGTATCCATGTCTGTTTGAGCAGTGGGAAGGGTCTGCTGTTGAATAAAACATCCCAAAGCTGAGTTCTGCCTGTTTTATGGATTGTTTGAGGGCAGAGCTTACAATACTGGTTTTGCCACTCACAGCACCCAAGTTTTTGGATGCACATAATGACATGTCAGATAATTTCTTTTAATTCTACTTTGATGCTGCTTCTATTCCCTGGTGGTGATAACCATTATCAGCCTAGAGGCAAAAACTTCCTGAAACCCTGAGCCTTTTGTAAGTTCTTGCCTTTACTTGATTTAGCAGAAGCAAGTCAAATAAAAATTCCCTTTAAATAAGTGAAGAGCTGAGCTGATGAATCTACACTAACTAATATAGCAGTTCACTTTGAAATAAAAGATTCTTTAAATGTGTATGTTTTGGGTTGGGTGTTTTGTTTTTTTTTAATCAGAAAGGGCTGACTCCAAAGGGCTGACTCCAAGCCTTTATTCTTTTTCACCTCTGTAAAGGTGCAATAGAGATACAGCAGTTCAGTGTTCTTGACATCAGCAAACAGGCTGAAAAAACATTATCAGGAGAGAGCCAATCTCCTATAACAGTTGAATAGTACTCGCCCTGGTGATAAAGGTTTGGGTGAAAGATGAAAAATGTGTCTATAGCTGCTTGCAGCAAAACCTGCTTTTCTGGAGCACTTTTGCCCCCTGTCTTGAGTGTTCTGTCGAATGAATAGTGGGTGCTTCATGTCACTTCGTTGCTGAATGGAGCAGTCTACTTAGCACGAACTTTTGGATGGCCCTACCTTCAGAAATGGTGTGCAGAGGTTTCATGGATTGTGCATTAGTCCCATTTAACTTTCCACTTGAAGATAACTCGGGCAGCAGCAGATCTAATAAAGACTGAGCAGAGAGAGGCAAGCCAGCACCAAAACCCTGAAATTTTTGCCCACAGAAATAATTTCAAGTGCATTAAAGTACCTCACCGAAGTGTGATATTTGGCATCACATCTGATGAGGCAGGTGTTTGGTGATATTTCTTCAATTTTTCTTAACTCTCCTTTGAAAACTGGGAAATCTCCTCTTGGTTACTCCCCAGTGTTTTCAATCTGCAACAACTCCTGTACCTAAACATTCAAATAGTGAAAATCCTGCACTAGGTCCACTTGCTCTCTTAGCTGAGATTTCAAAAGATGGGTGTGAGTTAGGAATCCCTTTAAAACTGTGACAGACACATTAAAATTGCTTTAATATATGCCCAGCCTGCTCAGAATGCCACAAGAATAAGCATTAACTCTTGTTTCTCTTCAATCTTGTGCATTGAGATCACACTGTGGCATAATTACAGGTTTTCATTTATTGTCATTGACCAAATTTTAAAATACTTAAATTAAAAAAACAACAACACAAAAACAAACCAAAAAACCTCCAACCCAAACAAAAAAAACCCCAACAAATAGTGGGACAGAAAGACAAGAAAACGTCAGTATTTTCCAAAACTTAAAACTCAGGATTTGAATACTGAAAGAAAATATTCATCTTCCCATTGCACAAAACCAGTGCAACTCTTATCACTGGTGCTCATCCTAGGAGTCATCTCATGCCATTTCCCCCCATAATGCCCTAGACATTTTATGGACATTCCTGGAAAATGGGTTAAATTTTAGAATTAACTGGCAAGGAACTTTTTAGGATGGTGCTGGGAAATAATGAAGCGTTCATCAGAGTAAATGATCTTCCAACAAAGAGCTGAGTAGCCTGGTGACAATTAAGAGCCATAGTGGAAATTAAGAGAGGTATTAAAGGATATCAATCCTATGAATACTGACACGGATATTTCTGCTGTCAGCTGACAAAAACAAAGTAATTAATTGTTATAGTAAATAAGGTGATGAAGACACACACACACAGAGCCTGGAATGAAAAAGCAGCACATGCAGGACATGTCCTCTCTTTAAAGAGTCATTCTCAATGCTAAAGCTGATTTGATGAGGACAAAAGGAATAGCACAGATGAATCAAGGTCAGAAAGGTGAGTAAAAATAAGACAGTTATTATGTCTTTTCTGAAAGCAGAAGCAGATTAGAAAATAGGTCAGGGAGTGCAGGGAAAACGTTATTTGTATTCTGTCAATTTGCAAAGGACATGCATAACTGAATGCAGTGAATTTGTAACCTCTTATTCTAGTGCTGGGGAATGATGTATTCCATATTATTTCTTTTTATTACTAGTACTACATTGTATTTTAAAAAGGATTTTCCTGCCAAAATCAAAATCCTGTGGTGATGAATGCTGCACAACCAAGCAGTAGGACAAAGTTTCTGTTGTGAAGACCATGGGACACAAACAAAAAGTAGAAGTACCGGTAAGAAAGAGGAGATGTGGTTTGTCAGGAGCCATGTGGCAAAGCAGGAAATAAAGCTTTTCTCCATTTCCCAAAGAAGTGGCATGCCCAGGAAGAACACAGGCACTTAACAGAGCCACTAAATACGTGTCAAAATGGTTGCCTGATAACAGACATTTCTTTAGTTGTCTGGAAATTGGTAATTCATGGTTTTATCCACTTCCTGCTGTCTTGGGTTTAGCCTGCGTTCCTCAAGAAGTAAATCTAAAGTGTACTGAGGGAGCTGGTTAGTCTAGAGAAGATTGAGAAAGGATCTCATTAATACACATAAATATCTCCAAGGAGTGTCAGGGGATGGTGCCAGACTCTTTTCAGTGGTGCCCAGCAACAGAACCAGGTGTAAGGTTGTAAATAAAACACAAGAAGTGTTTTAAAACAAGAAGTTCAGCACCAGGGTGAGTTTCTTCCCATGGAGGGTGGCAGAGCAGTGAACAGCTGCCCAGGGAGTTGTGGCATCTCTGGGTTCACCCAAATCCCAGCTGGATGTGTCCCTGTGTCACCTGCTCTGGTGGGGGGGGTCAGTCTGGACCATCTCCAGGGCTCCCTTCCAACAATCCCAGCTGTTCTGGGGTTCTGTGCTGCCTGGGGAGGTGCAGAAGGCCAGGGAAAAGCACTCACTTCACCCCCTGCTCCCAAAGCTCAGGCAAATCTCACACAGTGGCAGAACTCTGAGATGTCCTCAGACTTTCACTGATGAGGACAACCCATGTAAAAAGCCCACACCTTCCTCCTCTCCAAGAGCCCAGCCATCATTTCCATCTCCCACCATCACTTCTGTCTTTTACAGACATCAGGATTTCCCACCTTTCACACTGGAAATGCCAGCAGATTTTCTACCTCTCTTGGAACTACTCTTCACAATAATTCTTGCAAGCTGTGCACAGAAACAGCTGATTTACAGCCCATAAATGACCCTTCAATGCAAATCTCCCCTTAGTCCAGGAGGAGATGGTTGGGAACAGTCAGCTGCAGTTACCAATATTCTTCCAAACTGATGTAGAGGATTGGGCAAATCCTAAAATCACTGCTGCCCTTCCACACTATTCATTGAGGGATGTGCTCCCAGAGTGCCTCTGGCTCTGCTCTGCTTCTGAAACCTTTGTGCAGAAAATGGATGGACAGACAACCCCAAAACCTGCTGTTAACAAATGGAAGCTCTGAAAATTATACCCATAAATATATTTTTAGTGCAAAAACACCTCTTCTACAAAAAGGCTTGATTTAAAAAAAAAAAAAAAGCCACCTGCTAATTCAAACTGTTTTAAATATTGTCACCACAATATATTTTCCTTAAAATTAAGTAACATATTTTAGGTAAACACTTAAAAAAAAAGAAAAAATTGTGTTTCAAGTCATAATTTTACTTCAAAAAATAATAATATTAAATATATTTTAACTTGATTTGAATACCTGTGTGTTGGCTTTAGAAAGCAGAGCATTCCCACAGTAAGAGACATTATCATGACCTGATTTTGAAAACAATGCAAGGTTGCCATAAGATTGTATTTTTCTTCAATTATATAAGGAAAAGATAAATGCAACTAATTTTTTGCATACATAGAAAGATGCATTAAAAGCCATAGGAATTGTATTGTTTCACTTTCAAAGACATTTAAAATTAGTTTTGCTTTTGAGAGCTTATTGCCTTTCCCGCAGACTTCCTCCAAATTCCTGCAGCATGTACGGGAAATGCTCCCTAGAATGCAGATTTCCTGGTGGATGTGTGGATTATTTTTCCTTAATCTCAAGTATCAATGACTGGAATCTTATCCCAAATAAGGAGCTGACATGTGTAACTAATTTTCAAAAGAACTGTCTTTAAGCTTATTACCAAAGCAACTGCTTTCATTCTTAAGACTTGGGCAATATAAGTAAAGGCAATTCCTTTATCACCCTGCATAAAATCCTTTATTACACTGTGTACTAGCCAAAAAAGATGATCAAATTCTGATACAGTCACAAAAATTACTTCACTGTTTTATCACTTTATTTCTAGTCAGTATTTGTTGTGGAATAATGCAGGCAAAAGTTTTCAGTGTGTTGCATTTGCCATTAGACATATTCAAATGAGCTGTTTCTATTCTCAAAATATTCAGCCACTGTCTAAGATGCAATAAAATATTAACATAGTTAAAAACCTAAATTCTTGAATTTTGGCTGTGTAGATTTTGTGTGTTTTAATTTTTATTGCTATCTTTGGTTTCTAACCTCTTCATGTGAGCTTTCAAAGGAGGAAATCAAAGCAGAAGGGAACAAATCAAGATTGGAGCAGAATGAGAGCAGGGGCACAGTGTTTAGATTTTAACAAGTCCAGTAATTAAAAACTTCTGATCATACTATGATTTGTTTCCATGGGAGATACAGCTCTCAGGATCATTAATGACCACCATAATTTATAATACTTCACATAATTTTGGAATTCATTTTTCTCCCCTCGATACCTATTGGTGTTTAATTTTCACAGGACTGTTTTATTGAGCTGAGCCACAACAATGACACTTTGGGAACTTTGAGGTGGTTTTCTCTGCACTGGTTTGCCCATAAATGCTGCAGAGAAATGGAAATGGGAAGTCCTCTAAAACACAAACTGCTCCTGTACAATGAAGTTACTAAAATTGTAGATACACAGCCCTCAGGTTAAACTGCTCTATAATAACAGGAGCTGTATCCACCCGCTACAAAGGCACAGCATAATTTCTTTTGGAAGCAAAGACATTCCTGGGTGGAAATGAGTGCAGGAAAATTCTCTGCCATTAGTTATTTTACTATTCGTTCATTGGGCCAAAATGGGTGGAATTATGTATAAATATTCTTCATTTGACTTATCCTCTCAGCCACTTGGCAGTAGTTCTGGCTGCTTCTGGAAGGAGCCAAGGTGAAGCTTGAGGGTTACACAACAATTTAGGAAAAGAGTAGAACATAATTTAACTTCTGCCTTTCCTTCTTTCCTGCTCTTCCTCCCTCCCTCTCCCTCTCCCTGAAACAGTTAAATTAGAGTTGTTTACAATATCAGGCCAAAATATGAAAATATTCATAGAGAGCTGGGCTTCTGGAATCTTAATTCATCAAGCACGTTTTTTATGAAAGTTCTGTAAATGTTTCATGCAGAGACAGCCAGTGAAATTATCACTGCCATTTAGAAGGTTTTTGAGATACTTTAACTTTTGGTTTACAGAAAGAAGCATCCTCTGGATGTAGGAATTGACAAGACCAGAAAAAACCTGAGGATTTTACCCACTGCTCTCACTCAAGTCTGAGGGTTGGTAGACAGGAGTTCACCTGAAAACTCACACGAGTCAGGGAGCTCCCCTTCCTGGTTGTTTCTTTGCAGGAACAGAACACTGAATTACTGAAAAGTGGTAAAATGCCGTGAGATTCCCTGGGCAAGCAGCTGACCAGTAACAAACAGGACCTGCATCAGTAGTTGTATTGTAGACTATTTTCTCAACCTAAATATATTTATGCAAGCATGCTCAAGGCTGAACCCTCTCTTTTGTTGCTGGGCCACAGATCAGTCTGCTCCTGATTTAAAATGCATGGCTAAGTTTAAAACTTTAGTAAGGGCCAATCTCTGAATAATCCTTTAAGGATTATTGTAATTAAGGGACTAATCCTTAGATGCTTCTTAATTTGTGTCCGTTTTAAAATCGAGTGCCACTTCTTTCATCACAAAAGAGAGAAGAAGAGGTGAAGCTGCCAAAGCTTTAAACATTAACAGCCTTTCCTGTCACCTCATGCATCCGAGCAACACAAACAGGTAGAATATTTAAAACCAGGAGATCATTAAAACCAAACCCGATCACAGAAAACCAAGAGAGATTTTAAACCTGGAGATGTTTTGATGGTGAGAAACATTCTGTGTGCAGATAAGACAAATACAGTTTAAGGACAGACATTTCAACTTGTGAACCTTCAAATGCTTGTTTGCATCAACCCTCCCCTTCCTCCCAGTAGAAGCCTGTTTGAAGAATATGTAAGTGACAGCAGTTTTTCTAATCACCCCAGTATTTATATTTATCGTTTTTCATGGAAAGAGTGAATTGGGCAACCTGAGTTTGAAAATTTAGCAGAGAAGGAGATGTTAAAGTAATTAAATTATTGATGCACATGAGTGAATCTTCATGGTCTAATCTAAGAAATGTTGAGGCCCAAGACGGTGCACAGTCAGCAAAAGGAAGCAATGGGGTGGCATTGCTGGGCTAAAACACCTGCCAGCAGTGCACTGCCTGTACCTGGGGATCAGCTGCCTTTGCTTTAAGGTGCTCATGATCTCTGCTTGCAGCAGCCCTGTGCTAAGCAGTGTAAAAAAAGGAGGCAGGAAAACCAAGCAGTGCGACAAGGCTTGGAAACAGCCTCTCTTCCCAATTCCAGTCTAGATCTGGGCAAGACACAGATCTGGATGCTTCTGTTCCTGCATCTGTAAAATGAGAATGTTTATAAATATTTACAAAGGAAAAAAACCAAAACAACCCGCCCTAGGGATTGTTATTGTGAGCAGAAAGAGGGTGAGAAACAAGCAGTCGATGCATCTCGTGCTGTGTTACAATTGTGTGGATGTGCAGCACTGGAAGCTGTGTGAGTTGGAACAGGGGTGAGAAATCATTAGGAGACGTGGGAAAGGGCTCACTGCTCTTTATAGCCCTTGGAAATAGCATATCTTATTTTTATTTCTCCGTGAAACATGTAAGTATTACATAGATTCCACACTGGATGTTTTGGCAAACCTGCAGGGGCAGGTGTTCGACATCCTATGGCCTCCATAAGGATGATTGCTCCATGATACACATTTATCTTTAATATAGTTTACAGAGTTGGGATTTTTGTTGTTGTTGTTGTTATTTTTTTATGTTTTTTTTCCCTTTTGCCTGTGACAAATTACATTGTGCTTTATGGAAATGTAACATTTTGTATGAATGGCTGGTGGCAGCCATGTTGCATAGCAATGAGCAAGACAAAGTAGCTCCACTCTTATTTGCAACTGGCTCAGACCTTTCCATTAGCAAATTAAAATCTGTTCAAATTTATTTACTAATATATTAGGAGAGGCTTCAGGCTAACCCCTGTTGACCTGTATTATATTACAAATAACTGTAGCAGTGAAAATAATTAATAGAATGTATTGCACCTCCTGCTTGTTTCTCCATCACAGCCTGGGGTCGGCTGCAGAGTGGGTTTGCCATCTGCATTCTGTTACAAGGCCACATTTACTTAAAAATTATCAATTATATTCTGAAATTACTTCCTTTAATTGAACTCTCTCTGTTCAAGGCATCCCCTGTTTTTAAAGCTTCTGAAAGCATGTACGTGAAAATGTTTTCCTTTTCAAAACTTAAGGGGATCTTGCTGAATTACCTGTGGGGGCAAAAGGAGCAAATATGCAACAGCAGTTCCTTGTTACATCAGTTGTTCATTATTATTATTATATCATACTTGTGTCATTCAGGTGGAAAGTATTGCAAGACATTTTTTAATTTTGTATTTGCTATTATAATGTTTTCCAGAGAACCTGTGGCTGCCCCATCCCTGGAATTGTCCAAAGCTGGGTTGGGCAGGGCTTGGAGCAACCTGGGATAGTGGAAGGTGGAACTGGATGAGCTTTAATGTCCCTTCCCAAACCATTGGGGTGTGACCCTCATTCAGCCTTTTCACCCTGGAGAACAGCTAATTCTGAGGTCTTCATCTAATTGTTAAAGGAGAGAGACATTATGAGACATTGAATAATAAAAAAAAAGGTGGTGTGAGGAAAAAATGCAGTTTCCAGCTGCACAGACTGAAGTTTATGTGCCAATAAAGTAAATGCTGGGGATGTGTAAATGCTTTCTTTCAATCAACACAAACAGCTACAACAAAAGCTGTCAGAGGGTGATCAGCTGATAAGTCTTAGCCCTACACAACAAATACAAGTTTTAAGAAGGAAGGCAATGTGCCACTTTAACATCTCAGTGAAATATTTTTTAATATGTATATAGATATAGAAACAAATTTGCACATTAGTGGCCATGGTGACAAATTTCACACAGTGAATGTAGGCCTATTTTATTATTATATGAACAAAACCAATCATGATCTCTGGAAAACACACATTTCTAGACAATTTACTTAGTTTTTGATAACTTCCTTTCTGTAAAAAGGCAAACAGGTTAATGAATGAGTGCTTCAAATGAGTGAATGAGTGCTTCAAATGTCTTTAGAAAAAGAGATTGTTAACAATTTTATAATTATTTCTATAGACCATAGAAGATCTTCTCTAAAATAACTAGCAAACCTAGTCGATTAGGTGTTTTTATTATAATGTATTTCATGTATAGAAAGAAGGGGTATTAGCCATTACAGGTCGCTGTTGACCTCTTGTGGTCCCATTCTGTGGTTACAGGATAACTCTTGAGACCAGGCAGGAGCTGGACCCTTGCGGTTCCCTTCCAACTCAAAATATTCTACAATTCTGTAATTCTCTGATAGCCAGGAAATCCCTGGAATTCTCTCCTTAACCATAAAAAGAACAAACCCAATATTATTTCTGCAGCAGAAGACTGGAATATAAATCAAAATTCTTAACAATTGCGTTTAAATTCATTCAATACTAAAAAGAATAAAGGTCTCTCACTGCCAGCAGCCAGCTCTTTCTTTTCCAAAATGGAAAACAAAAACAAAAACAAAAAACAAACAAACAAAAAAACACAAAACAAAACAAAACAAAACAAAAAACAAACAAACAAACAAAAAAAAAAAACAACAAAAAAAAACCCCACCACGATGTTCTTCTTCTCTATTAAGTATTCAGCTAACCAAGAAGTAACAATTAGCAGCAGGAGAAAAGGCAATCAGTGATGTGCTGTGTAATTACTGTGCCACAGGTCTCATCTGGAGGGCAGTGAATCCAACAGGGATCACTCCACTGCTTCCAGAAGTCTGACTGGAGTTCTGCTGGGTCAACTTATTTACACAGCAGTCTTCACCCCAAACATGGACATTTAATTATTTGCTTATCACTGCTATTAATATTGTGTTTGAATGTGTTAATCTCTTGAAACAAAGCTTGTGAGGGTCAGCACTTTGTTTTGGAGGGGAAAGGGGAGAGGAGGAAGATGAGAAATAAAAGAATGAAGATCCAGATTACTTTCAGCACTGATAAATCAGCATTTAGGCCACTCCACAGGAAAGCTGTTCTAAGCAATCATTCCCTCTGGAATCTCTACAAAGTCTTCATTTTCTGTGCTCCTGAAAGATTATCTGATAAAAACTCAATCTCCATATTCAAGTGGAAAAGAGTTGTTTAGAAACTCACCCAGACATATTGTCTGCTTTCTCACAAAGAAAATCAAACCCAATATGTTTATGTTATTAAACAGCTGAAAGAAAGCAGCATAGTTCTAATTGTTACTAAAAAAGATAAACAGAGCAGAAGCCCGCTCCATCTCAACAACAGCAGTTGGAAAATTACCAAGAAAGCAAAATTCTGTTGAGCTACACATATTTGCCAAGAAGATTTAAATTTGCACTTTTATGCTAAGCAGGAACAAGGAGAACTGTAGGTGATCCCATGGGGTTTTTCTTCCCTGCAATTTCATGTTCCTACTACCTGTAAAGATAAAGCAATCCAACATTTCCCAGCATGAAAACATAGGCATTGCTCTAAAAGCAAAGAAATATTCTATACCATTTCTAAGTGAAAATAATTGATTAAAAATTAATAGATGCTGTTGTGTCTGGTGTCCCTGTTTTATCTACTGTCAGGTTTCCTGTGGTCCACCACAGTTTCAGCAGCCACACAGCCCCTGGTTCAACCACCGTGACCTCTCTGTGGCTCCAGGCTGCAGCACAGCCCCCAGCTGGTTTTCCCTGGGTGAGAGGCTGAATGGGCAAACAGGAACCTCCTCTAAGGAGATGAAAACAATCCTAAACTGACTTTAAGAAACTGAACTGCGGTAATTCACAGAAATGCCACGAGGTGGCAAGTTAGGATTGCATTAGGGACCTTGTACTGATAACTGCAGCGAGGGAAAAATCAAACTGCAATGGCTGGGATGGGAAACGTGCGTTCATGAGAACCATTTATGCAATCTAATGTTCCTATCAAAAATAGCTTTGAATAATAACAATAATTTTGGAACGATTTCCTTTCTCTGTCTTTAAACTTAGCAGGATTCTCTCACCCACCTCTCCGTGGAAAGGGTTGTCAAGCCTTGGGACAGGCTTCCAGGAAGGTGGTGAAGTCTCCATCCCATTCAAAAAACATGTGGATATGTTAGCTGAGGACATGCTTTAGTGGTGAGCATGGAAAGTGCTGATGGATGGTGATTCTAGAGGTCTTTTCCAACCTTAATGATTCTATAATTCTATTTTCATCAGTAGTTTCTCTTTAGTTCTAAATAATCGCAAAACTAAAGAACCTCATGTCACAGTTTTTAAATACATAATTACAAAATATATACAACCACTCACTTTCAGTGAAATGGATCCAAAACTGTGTGATTCAACTGCAACTAAATGTTTTTTTCTCTTAAAGACCAAGCCAGGGTAGCTGTGCGAATACATGCCAGGAAATGTTCAGCATCTGCATGCACATATTTGTATCTGAGTGTATGGATACAACCTACACCAAAATTGCTCAAGTGCCAAAAATCCCATTATTTTCATGGTACTCTGTGTTTTTCCCCCAAGGGAGATTTGTTTGTGCCTCTAATTGATGAAGGGAACCACAGGAGCATTCCCAGCTCCTCACTGGGACCAGGACAGCTCTTAGCGGTACTCCACTACCAAGAGTTTATGACTTATTGTTAAATGTGAATTTGTCCTAATAACAGCATGGTGTCACTTGAAAATCGTCCTCTGGAGAAAACAGAAGAGAACAAGACTGTTCTTCTAGGATCTATTCCATTTGTTCTGCCATAAAGATTCTTTGCTTGTATTTTTTTCTGTTTTCCAGACAAGCAGTATTCTGAAGCACCTGGTGCAGGTGACCTTTGGGCCCGAGGAGTGACCAATGTCTCCCTCCTATCCAAGTCTCCCCAGTCCCAGTCTCTTCCCCAGACCAGTCATCCCACAGTCCCAGTCTCCCTGACCCTGGGCTCACCCTGATCCCAGGCTTTCCCAATCCTGGGTTCCTCCCAGTCCCAGGCTCTTCTCAATCCCAGTCTCCCCACAATCCCAGTTTTCCCCTTATCCCAGTCTCCCCAAACCTAGTGTCCCCCCAATCCCAGTCTCCCTCCAATCCCGGTCTCCCCAATCCCAGTTTCCCCCATCCCAGTCTCCCCGCAGTCCCAGTGTCCCCTCAGTCCCAGTCTCTCCTATCCCAGTTTTTCCCCGGTCCATCCAGCTCAGCCGAGCCCCGCCCTTGACTCCGCCCCCGCCGCTGATTGGTGGGAGCGACCATGGAGCGGGCAGAGGCCACGCCCCCGTGGTTATTGAGGAGCTGGTGGGGGTCGTGCAAAGATGGCGGCTGAGCGGGGAAAGGGAGCGGGGCCGGGATGGGGGCGGCGGGGTTGGGGGTTCCCCGCGCATCTCGCCGTCACCTTTTCAGCCCTGGAGGAAATGGGCAGCTCCGGCATCCTCCGCCTCACCGGGATGCAGCTGCTCGACCACCCCAGCAGCGACACCGCGGCAGGCTTCGGCAGTGATGGGGACGGGGCTGTGGCGGCCGCCGGGGAGCGGCGGTGCGGGGGCCGTGAGGGCACGCAGCGGAGCCGGCCCTGTGGTGGCAGGGGAGGGCTGCGGGAGGGACACCTCACGGGGAGAGGGGCCCCGCTGTGTGAGGGGACAGCGGGAGGGACACCTCACGGGGAGAGGGGCCCCGCTGTGTGAGGGGACAGCGGGAGGGCCCCGCGTTTGGGGGCTCTCCCTTCACGGGCTCTGGAGTGTATGGGGGCTCCTCTTGTCCCTGTGTAAGGATGGGACTGGAAGCTGTGCACGGAGCAGGGTCTGCGGCATGAGGGGAGCTCCTGAGTTCGTGTTCGGAGGAATCAGAGCTCCGAGCTGAGGCCGGGTTGGACCTTCAGTATTTGGGATCCCTTGCAGTGAGGCGATCCCGGCCCGTCCTTCTCAGCTCAGCAGGAACATGTTCAAAGTGCAGATGAGGGATGTGTGAGCATGGAAGGTGGTAAAAGTAAATCTTGGACAGCTGCACAAGTAAGACAAAATAGAGCCACCCCATGCAAATTACTCTGCTAGTGGGAAAGCCCCAATGAGCAAATTTCTTCATACCGTGCACGGAAGGAGCTCTTCACATAACACCAAATGAAATTAAAATGAATCGTTCCTGAGTGCTAATTATTTAAGTGATTTTTTTTTCCAAATATATTTCCCAACAGATGGATGCTCGTGGAGAAGGGAAGCTGCCAGGGATAAGAAGATTGCTGTTGAAGCAGGGCGCACTGCAAACATGATGTGTTCTTTCATGCTTGAAGCTGGATAAATCTCTCTGTCTCAGCAGGTGGAAAGTGAAACCCAGGCCTGGAGCAATTCTGGTGGTTTGTGTGGTTAATCCCCAGGCAGTGCTCCCCACTCCTCAGAGACTCATGGCACTTCTGGGCTTTGCTCTCTTTGTTTTGGTGATCTCAGTACCACGTTTTACACTGAAGTGTGGTCCAAGAGCCCTGGGGCAGCTCTGAGTCCTGCTCCACATTCATTGCTGGCATTTCTTGTCTGGGCAGTTTAGTTTTACTTGATGCCTTGTGCTCAAATGCTGTTCCTTACTGCTGCTCTTGCTGAGGACACTCAGTGGGTTGGGGCTGGGCCCTGCTTGGAGCAGAGGTTGGGATTGCAAGGAGCTTCCTTTCAAACTGGGAGAACACAAGGGCCCTGATGAGACAGGCACTGAGACTGTGCCCAGTGCCTGGCAGCCTGCCTTTGTCACAGCTCCAGGGGCACAGTCTGCTCCTGCAGCCCCTCCCTCTCTGCCTATCCCCTGCCCCTGGGATCTGTATTTCCTGAAAATAAATGGAATTTCACCCTTCAAAAGTTTGCTTCCAAGTGACAGAGGAAAAGATTAATAAAAATGCCAAGGTCACATTTTCCTTGCCTCCTAAAATAACGTGGCAGGTCCAATATCTAGATTACTAACTATGAGTGTGAGCTTGTTTTCTTTTGAGGGGCTTTCTGATTTACCTGGGTCTCTTTTTCTCGTGCTGCACAAGCACATGGCTGCAGCCACTCCCCAGAGCCTGTGGGCAGCAGCTCTCTAGGACCAGTAGGTATTTATTGTCTTGGCTAAAGATGCCCTCTCACTGCAGAAATAGCTGTGTGAATGTTCCTCTCTTGGCAAACATCATATTTTGACAAAAACCTCTGTGTTTTGCAGAAAAATCACTTTACAAAGGACATTTATAATTTTGTTTTGAGCTGGATCAGTCCTCAGGGTGAGCAGAGACAAGCAGGATTTCTCCCAACAACCCCACTGTCCTCACCTGCCATTGGCAGTCCAAGATAAGGATGCAAAGATATTGCTGCAAAATGTCACTAAAATCTTCCAGAAAGTGATTTAGCAGCAATAAAAATTTTTTTTAAAGGTGAATTTTGATGGAGCTGGCATTTCATGCAGCAGGTGACTTTGGTTTGTAGGTAAATGCTAGTGGAACAGAGTGTGTGATCACTTGGTGTTAGGAAAAAACCTCAAAAATAGCATGTTTGGCAAAAGTGACAAATTAGCTGCAATAACTGAGCTATCAAAGACAGTTACTGATGGGGTAATTTGGGTTATTTAAGTCTGTTCTGGGAAAATGAGGATTAGGAAGAAGCATAATTAAAATATGCAAAGCCAAGGGGAATAGAGAATAGATATTAAGTCACTTTAGATTAGTAATTCATGAGAGGGTGGAAGGGAGAGAAATGGATGAAATTATGCTCTGAAAGGGCCCTGATATTCCATTGTTGCAAAGAGAAAAGCTATTCAGAGCCCGAGCAGATCTTCTGTGCACACAGAAATAGGAGAGGAGAAGGATTGAAGAGCTGTCCATCCACTGAGGGAGCCAATCCTGCAGGGTTCCCTCACATCCGAGGGAATATGTTTTTGCAGGGGCATCAGGAGTTTTCCAAGCTCTGTTTTCTGTACATTGACAGCAGATCTAAAGGAGCTTGACCAGGAGGATCCCTAGCACTTCATTGTTAGGATTGTGAGAGGCAGAGTCTTTCCCTCACAGCGTTCCTGGTGTGCTGAAAATTCCATCAGGGTGGGTCTTTTCCAACCTTCAGACAGCAGAGATCATTTCAGCAAGATGTTTTTGTTAGCATCAAAAGTCCAGTGCAAAGCTCCTGAAGGCACTGTTTTGTCTACCACTAGAGAAGAGTTTTGTTATGGAATCAAAGAATCACCAGGAAAACCAGTTAAGCCTTAAATCATTACTCTCTGGAAGCAGAGAGTTGATTTCCAGATGAGTTTCCTGCAGGAATAGGAGCTTTGCAGCAGGAGGAAGGTTGACATCTCACTGCCATAAAGGCATGTCAGGCTCCAGAATGAAAATTGAACATCCAGCTGGTCGAGAAGCAGCCTGGAACCATTCCAGAGTGTGAACCTGCAGCTGCTGCCTCTGTGATGTCAAGGGCCCATTGGGGTGTCAGTGAAAGGTTGGCAAGTTCCCCCCAGTGGCAACAGGACACTGCAGAGCTCCTCAATGCCCCCCTTCTGCTGGCATTCCAGGAGGATCCTTCTCCTCCAGGAGCTCTCTTTCTGCAAACCAGCTGGGGTTTTTTTATGTGACTTCTGGGTTATGCTGCTCTGCAAGTTCTAGCACAGCTCTGCAGAAATGATCCGGCAAATCAGTGCTGCAGCATGTGATTTTCTGTCTAACACATCTGCAATGTATTTTTATCCAGATAAACCCTGGCTGGCAACAGCTCATCTGGGGAGTAAGTAGTGCTTTTCCCTGAGTGCTGCATATCTGGCTTCGGGGTCACTGTGTTCTTTATGCTCTTCCTTAGGAACTGAGCTGATTTTGGAACAAAAAATGCCAGTAAGATGACATTGGTTTGGTAGAGCTCCTGTCAACAGCTGCTAAAAGGGGTATCTCAATGGACAGCATTGGGAAAGTGGGGAACACTGCAGGGGTTCCATTCCCTGCACAGAACAGTCTGGGGAGTCTGTCATTCCCTCACTTTGCTGCTTCAGCCAACTTCCAAAATGCAGACTGGAAGAGCTAGTCAGAAGTGCTTCTAAAAAGTGTGTAATTATCTTCAGAACTGAGGGAAAACATATTTTTTGCCATAATTAAAGGATTTGACTAACAACCTGTGATAAAATAGTGATGACCTTCACGAGGAAATGTAACCTCCCAACAGTGTGTGCCCCTGAACCCAGGAGCTGTTCCTGTGAAGTGTCAGAATAGAATTCACATGGCTGAGGGGGATTTTGGGAAAGCTTTTCTAGGGAAACATTTTCAGCAAGCTAAAGAGAGCCAATATACACAATTTATTAATAGGGGAAAAAAAACCTGCTTTAGCTCTTGGGCAGAGCAGAATCATTGACTATTAAAGAACAATTTACATTTTCTTGACTGAGTTTCTATTCATTTACTGGTGAAACAGCACAAAAAATAGACAGAAAAATGTAGAAAAAAATTAATCTGGTATTTTGTCCTGTTCTGTTGCCTACTGTGGAAAAGAACTGATGTTCCTGGAGGGATGTTGTGAAAGAAAAATGCTCTGTTCTTTGGGCTGACTTGCTCCATGGGGGATTCCCCACAAGAGGCAGTTTTCTAACAGCATCTGGTTCATGTTCTCTTGCCCACTGCAGATCTGATCACCCAGTTATCCACCGGTGGATACAGGGCAGCCCATCATTTGGTGAGTGGGGAAGGAACCTTTGACATTCCTGGAGTTTAAGAAGTGTGGAGCAAGCTGTGAGTGAGCCGTCCCTGCTCCAACAGTGTGCCAGCCTGAAAAAATGTCCATGTCTGGTTTTGCAGCAGCAGCAAAGGGATCCCTAGCTGTTTCCTCAGTTGGTACTCAAAGCTTTTAAACAGATGAAAGTCTGGTTTTGCAGGGAGAAGGTTGTGGGTTTAGCTATGGTGGAATATCTAATTCACAGCAATTTTCAATGCTGTATAATTGCCCCATTTTAATTTAGTTTTAACAACTTAGAATTCCCTTTCTATCAAGTTTCATGATTTATCTTTAGTACAGCTGGATCTATAGCTGAACATAAATAAGGTTATAATTGATAATGTAATTCACTGGAACTACTGAAAGGAAGTTCTAAATAACAATCTATGCTAATAAATGTTGGGTTGCAATAACAACCCTAGAGAGAGGAATGACACCCACATTGATATTGGCTAAATTTATTAGGTTAATATTACGCATTTTAAATAGAGCACCAGTGAGGTGTGAAGGTGTAGATGGTACCTTTGATTTGCTTCAGTTCTCTAAGTGGCCTTTGTGTCAGCTTTAAAGCAGTTGGGAAACAGCAAATTTTGGGCAACTTGATGTAATGCTCTGCCCCTGCAGAGCAGCAGCTGGGGCTGTTTCAAACCCCCATAATTTATAGATGTTTAAATTGTGCTGTGACACGTGTAACAGGGAACTGAGGCTGTAGGACCACGTGCATGTCTAGATCAGTTTCTGATGTTGAAGCAGCTGAAAACTGTGTGTAACTATCAAACCTCCCAAATGGCAGAATGGAGACTCTCACTCATGTTCCTGACTGTCCCCAGGCCACAACACTGCCACCAGAACTTCAGCTGGCTCCTTCCCTTCCTGGAGAAGAGCATAATGTCAAGGAGGAGGTGGATGAGGAATCTGCAACTCTTGCTTCATCAGAAGTAGTAAGTGCCAGCTTTGGTTACCATTGGTGCCATTCAGAGCTGCAAGTTTCTGCTCAGACAGCAGCTGCTATTCACAGCTGGAGGTGCTGAGGGCCAGAGTCCTGCCATGACACTGCTTCACCCCAGCTACTGGCACCTGGAAAATTGCTTTTGAACTTCCCTTTTAGTCATCAGTTTCCCTTGCAGGATACAGGAGAAACTGTCTCCTGGGTGTACCTGCCCCTCTGCCCAGATTATTTGAGAAAATCCATGAAAATTGAACATGAAACTGGCCACAAACTTGTGTAAAACCAGCCTTTTGTTTACGTTCGTTCAGTTTATGATGTGGACAGCAAAAACCAGTTTAAGAGCACTGGATGTGGCAAGCAGCATCTTCCTGAGGGTTTGTATTTGGAATATGAGCTCAGGGGATGCCTGCAAGCTCCCTTCCTGACATAAACTTGTAAGAGCCAAAATGAGGTATGCAGGACTCTAGACTGGCTCTTTAAAATGCTGTTTATTGTATCCAGAGGATACAGCAATTTATTTATTACTTAAAATGCTGTTTATTGTATCCAGAGGATACAGCAGTTCATGGGTTGTGGGTGACAAGAGCCAAGCCCACAGCCTGTCAGCCTCAGCTGTAGGCTCATCTGAAACTGCTCTAGTTCTGGTTACAATGCATTATATACTTCTAATACATAACAACCAATCAATAATTTTACTATTACCTGTAGCCTATCATAACTACCAACATTACCATATTCATGTTACTATTTTCCAATCACAAAAGGTTAGTATGTTACAGTTTAAGCTAGAAGTTGTTTCTCAGTTTTCTTGCAGTGGAAAATCGAGACTTTTTTTCTACTTGCAACATTGGCATTCTTGTTTGCCTGTGAAATCTTTTTGCTTGGTAAAAACATCTTGTGTTTGAGGTGGATTTATCCTTTGCTCTTAGCTATAAAAACCCCTTCCAACTCACATGCTAACGTACCCTTTTACTTCTTAGTTATCCAGTAAGACTAGCTCAGTAATTCTTTTCTTCTATATCAAAACTTGCTTTCATTTCTACTCCTTCTTCAGATTCTACATTCAAAGATCTTTCTGCTATACATACACATCTGTGAGACCTTCCTGTTAGATCCCTGTCCCTCCCAGCAAAACTAATTTCTCATCACAGATCCACACGAGCTCTCTGCTGGGAGCTGAAGGTACAGAAGAAGACACATTTCTCCTGCCTGACAGCAGCAGCAGGGGCGCTCTGGAGAGACCCAGGGTCCGGCCACAGCAGAAATCCCAGCTGACAGAGGAAGTGCTGGAGCGACTGAGTACGTGTGGTGTGGCCTTGTCTGGTGTGTGCTGTGTGTGTCCCAGCCTGAGCTGCACCAAAGGGACAGAGGAAGCAGGAATTCTCTCTGGGCATTCCTGAGGGCAGCTCAGACTGGGTTCAGTTTCTCTACACTTCTGCCTGTGCTGAAGAAGGCAAAAGCAGAGATGGTTTCTGATTCAGCACAAGGTTTGACCTAGTGAATAAACTACTGAACTCCTGAGTCCGGCCAAATCAAGCAGGATATTTGGGTTCTTAAATTCTCTTTAGTCCCCTGACAAGTCATTGGAGCAAAAATACTTCACAGCAATCTATTAGAATGAAGACAAGCAGCGTGGTCTTTCAAATGGCACAGGCAAGGTTATCATCAGAATTTAGCCTGGAAATCCATGATGAGGGTCCTGCATCCTAAAGTCCCATCATTATTGATTATAACATGAGATGCTGTTCTGTAAAATCATAAAGACAATCTTTTGGCAAACTGCTGAAAGGTGGGAAGATCCCCTCCTCTCCTGGGAACACTTTGCACCATTTCTTAAAAATTAATCCCAGAACCCAAGGAACATTTAATCTTCAGAAATATTAAACCTTTTGTAGAATCACACAAAGTGTTTATCCCCCAGAAGATAAAGGCTGTGTTGTTCCAGCTCTCCAAAATCTTTGTAGAAAACAAACTCTTGCTTTGGTACCTGATCTTTTCCAATTTCTGTCTCCTGTAGATATTTCTCCAGGTGCTTTGTTTTCTGTCAAGGTAGCTCTTCAAAGCGCTGTAGAAAATCAGAAAATCTGTGGAGCCATCTGTGCTTTGGAGCTGCCTCTGTTGCTGTTGTTGCCCTCAGAGGGCTCACAGCCAGACAGTGGGGCTGCGTTTCTGATCTGCTGGAAGGTGGTGTCTGAAGTCAGGATCCTGCATTTCATTTCTTTCAGGGGACATTGTGAACAAGGGGGACCCTATGACAAGATACACTGAATTTGTTGAAGTTGGCCGAGGGTAAGTCCAATCCCAGTTACTCCTACAAAGCCACAGGCCAGGCATTTTGCTGCTGTAATATCAAATGTGAAGCCAAGCAGGCTCCAAACATGATGTGGGTTGAGATCCTCCCATCTCAGTACAGATCAGAATTAATAATTGTTGTCAGAAGGTGTTGTCAAAACTCAACGCTGGCAATACCTCGCCTGCAACAAAGAACAGGACCTGAAAGATCTCCCATCCCTCAAACTTTATTGCCTAAAAGAGCACCTTACTACCCCACAGCTGTCAGATAAAAATTCTCACTGACATTTATTCCAAGTATTTTGCTCAAAAATATTTGGTAATCCAGATTATAAGTACATCGTTTAGCAACTCAAACCAAAGTTGAAGTAATAAGCTCTCACACTGTCACACAAAACCCCACCCTGTGTAGTCTGCAGCATGCTTTCCCTGGAAAAAAATACACACATGGACACAAAAAGAAGGAAAAAAACCCAACATAACAAGGCAAAATGGAGAAAAAATTAAATATTTTCCAGTGTTTGTAGGCACACCTTCCCCCTGCTCTTAGGTTTTGAAGATCTGTGCTCCAGCTCTTACTCTTCAAGTTGGGCGTCAGTTTTCCCTTGGACACCCTGCATGACAGAGGCTGCTGTGCTGCTGTTTGAAGAGTGGATGGACCAAGGTGTTTTAAAACACTTCATGCAGCAGAGATCTCCTGTCTGGGCTGGCTTTCACTCCCAGCACCTAAACTGCTTCTCCTTTCTTCACTGCTCTTTTGTTTCCAGGGGTTTTGGGACTGTTTACAAAGCCATGGACCCATTCTCAGGAAATGTGGTGAGTGCCAACACTGCAGCACACTGTGCAGCTGCTCAGGGCTTTCCCCTCTGCTGTGAGCTCTGCTGGAGCTTTGGGTGGCCAGTAGAGCTTTCCTGCACACGGTGCTCCTCAAGCACAGAGCAATGGCAGCCTGCAAAACACATCTTGGACAGACTTTGTTCCTACTCAGTACCAGAAAGAATGCAAGAGGAGCAGTGGTGTCTTTCAGAGAAGGACATCATTTAGGCTTAAAATACCAGAGAATGGGTTATTTCTTTAGAAACCCAGAAAATAATTGCAAATCTGAACTGTGGTAAAGAATTGGAGTAACAAAACCAAAGTTCAAGAACTGAGAAATGTTGTGGGATTGTAATTTTTTGTGTGTGTGTAACTGCTATGATCTTTTAGGGTGGGATTTTATCCATTATGGACGCATGTTTGCTTTGTTATGCAGCCAAGAGCAGCAGCAGTTGCTGAAAAAACAGCTGAAATGCTGGAGGATTCCCAGCTGTTTTGATATATTTTCACAGTCACAAAATCCTGCTTGCAAAACCTGTGTGAATAATAACAGAGGTGATAAACTGAGGCCATTGGGGAAGAATGTGGGTGCAGAGTGTTGTCAGGGATCTGTGGGTGATACTTTAGGGAAATTTTTCCAGAGTTAAGAAGGCAAACTGTCTCTGGCAAGTGTCCTGTAAGTGGCACCCAAGCAAATGAAGAAATCAGCTGTTGTCCTGTCACTTCCCGAGCCCTGGTGTCTGATCACAAGGTCACGAGGCAGTTGGCACAGTCCAGCCCCATCATTCCAAAACCACTCTCTCCATGGTCATTGTGCTGTCCCGCAGCAGAACTTCTCCAGTCCATGGTCCCCAATCTCATCTCAGGTGGCCCTGAAGAAGATGCCTCTCCGCAAACGGAGCAGAAAGGAACTCGTCGTCAACGAGATTCAGATCATGAAGGAAAACAGGCATCCCAATATTGTCAATTACATAGACAGGTGAGTGGTTCTGGTGTTATCACTGGAATGTTCCTTCACACACTGCAAGCCAAAGGTTAAAAAACCCCTTTGGGCACTGGCAGAAGATGGAGCTCTTTCTTTTTTTTCTATTCATCTCCAGTGGATGGGAGGAGATGGCCTTGGGTCTCCATTAATCTTTTCTGGTGTATTTAGTTGGAAACCCCTTTTCAAAAACCTGGATATGCCAAGTCTTACTAAAACAACAGTCTGTCAGTTCATTACCTCTGTGTTGTTTTGGGGTTTTTTCAAGTGTATCATATTTTCTATGTCTTAACAATAAGTGCTGATCTGATAAACCATCATAGAAATTATCTCCCTTGGCTGTTCCCACTATTTTCCATTGCTGTGGAAGCCAGGAAGACTAAATTCTAATTTGCAGAACCACATAATTTGCCAGTTTTTAAATAGTTTTTCCTGTTTCTGACTGTATTTTATGCAGTGTTTTCCAAATGGTTGGCCAATATCTGTCCTCAGTGATGCAGAGCCTCGTCCCAAGGATAGCTCTGGAGTTGAGTTGCCTTGTTCCTGGCATGAATAGTGGAACTGATAGATTAAATAATGACTCAGTTGATGGCAAGTGTCCTGGTTCCAGATTGATCTCTGCTGTTACTAAACTGCATTTTTCTTGTTTGCCATCTAAGCCATCTCCTTTTTCATGGATTTGCCTTTCTTATTTAGACTGCTCAGATTCCAAATACTCTGTAGCCTACAAGGAATGTCTCTCTGTTTCATTCTGCCTTCATTTACAAGTGACCTGGATGGAAACAAAACTCCCCTGCAGTCGTTCCTACAAGGTAGTTTAGCTGTGCACATTCATCTCCATGCCTTTGTTTTCTTCTCTCAGCTACCTGGTGGATGAAGACCTGTGGCTCGTGATGGAATATGTGGATGGAGGCACGTTAACCAGCGTTCTTGTCCGAGTCTTTATGGAGGAAAGAATGATAGCTGCTATCAGCAGGGAGGTGGGGCACCCTGCTTGTGCTTCCAATGGCTTAGACAGGGTGGAACAGGAGTGACTTTGTGTTCAGAGCTTTGTTTCAGTGCTGCTGTTATGAAAAGTAAAATAAAAGGGCATCTAAATGAGCCTCCTGCCAGTACAACTGCATTTCTTATACTCTGTTATTATACTCATACATTTGTACTGTTTTTTCATTTATTTAATGTTCTAACCCTTGCCTCTTTAAACTAGAGCATGTCTGCACTGCATTCTTGGCCTGTAAAAGCAAACATGCTGGTGGCAGAATTTTAAACTAATGGCAAATTAAAATAGAGCCTCATTTCTCACAGCCCTCAGCTTAAAAGGAGAGCATTGCACCCCAGATGATGTTTGCTTCTGAAAAGTGACTAATGTGCTACTCCCGAGTGTGCTGTTGAGGCCAACATAAAACCTTTGTCATGTAGCTCCCACACAAAAGTGATCCACTTCATAATGGAGGGAGAGGTGTTTTCCTTTTTGACAAACCCTCTCTTGTCACCTGGATGGAGAGAGCACGGCCACTGCAGCCCTTCTGGCTGGGTTTGGAATGGACAGTTTATATCAACAATTGGTGTTTCACCTAGAAATTCAATCTTTTAGAACCATTTCCTTTTCTTGTGTGATGAAATGAGGTTAAATTAATTTTTACCCCCATGGGCTTTTTTTTCAGTGCCTCAAAGCCTTGGATTTCCTTCATTCAAAAAATGTGATCCACAGAGATGTCAAAAGTGACAATATTCTTCTCGGAATGGATGGATCTGTGAAACTGAGTAGGTATTCTTGGTCAGGCACAGCATCCCCATGTTCTCAGATGTAGAGTGGGGAATTCTTGTGCTTGGTTTCACAGTTCAAGCTGGTTTGGCAGTATTTTTGTTTTCCTTCTCAGCTGATTTTGGCCTGTGTGCTCAGCTGACCTCGGAGCGGAACACACGGTGCACAGTGCTCGGCTCTCCTTACTGGGTAGCACCAGAAATCCTGAAAAGGAAGGAATATGACACCCAAGTGGACATCTGGGCCCTTGGGATCGTGGCCATTGAAATGCTGGAGGGAGAACCTCCGTACTTTAGAGAAAGCCCTGTCCAGGTAAGGTGCAAACACTGTCAGACATCACTGTCTTGCCAATCTGTGCCATGTTTTGTCTGCCATGAACCAAAATCCCACTCAAATCAGTCTGAAATAGTTCCACCAAGGCCCACTTCTAGAAATGTTCCTGCAGAACATCTCATCAGAGGAGAAGTGACCCGTGCCAGTGCAAAAATGTGCATTTTTGGCCTCCAGCACTGCTTGAATTCCTCCTGCTGTGTTTGAGCTCTCTCTGAGCTGGAGCTGTGAATGACAGCAGCAAGTTTCTCCAATTGGGAAATTATTATGAAAAGCATTACAGGTGTATCTGCAGACCCAGAAGTCTTTTCAAATTCTGACCAGTGCCTTTCAGGTAGGGTCACTGGTTCTAGTGATGCCATAATTATGCATTACCCAAAAAATTTCTGAAAGTATGTTTTAGCAAAGCTACTTGTAGTAAATTTATTACGAAGTTTTCAGGTTTTGATCCTAATTCCTTAAAATGAAATGATGAGTTCTTATACCAAACGAGCAAGGACTAGTGGAGGGATGTGTACCAGGATAAAATCTCATCACTAATAGCTGAAACCAAGTTAATTCCTGCACAGTTAATTCATGAGGAAGACAACAGTTCTGAAGAATTCAGTCTTCCACTCTTCTTGTAAAAGTTCCCTGACTTTTCTTGGAAGACCACTTTTGGATTGCCTTTGCCTTTTATAAGGCAGCAAACACAGATGAGGAGAATCATTTCCAGATCCCAGAATATTCTGAGTTGGGGCAGACCCACAGGCATCACCAAGTCCAGCTCCTGAGTAATGGCCCATGTGGGGATTGATGTTACCAGCACCATGCTGTGACCAGCAGAGCTACACTCAGGGTCATTATCACCCCTGCTCTGCAGGCTGACAATTCCCTGTTCCTTACCCTCCAATGCTGATCACAGCCCCCTGAGAGGCATCGGGAGCTATCAGAAAGCCAGGAGAGGCCTGCAGTGGAGCTGTCACCCCCAGGGATGGTCAGTGGCTGTCCCGTGCTTCCTCTGTCCCCAGGCTCAGCGCCTGATAGCCCGGAACAGGTACCCCCCTCTGAGGATGCCCAGCAAGATGTCGGTTCTGTTCCACGCCTTCCTGCACTCCTGCCTGGACACTGACCCCTGCATCCGCTGGACAGCCAGGGAGCTCCTGGAGGTAAAGGGCCAGTGGGAAATTCTCCTCACCAGGAGCCCTCCTCTCATGTTAATCTCCTCTCTGGGTGCTTTTCAAAGTAGAATTTGGCTTGGAAGGGACCTTTGAAGTCCATCTGGGCCAACCTCCCTGCCATGAGTGGGGACACCTTCAAATTGATCAGGTTGCTCAGAGCTCTGTCCAACCTGGCTTTGGATGTTTTCAGGGATGGGGCATCCAACACCCCTCTGGGCAACCTGCCAGTGTTTCACCACCCCTAGCATAAACAATTTCTTCCTTAGACCTAACCTGAATCTCTCCTCTTTTTGTTTAAAACTATTACTCTTTGTCCCTTTGCAACAGGCCCTACTAAAAATGGGTGCCCTTGAAGTTTTGAAAGGCTGCAATAAGATCTCCCTGGGGCCTTTTCTTCAGTTCTCTTGACCTTTCCTTGGAGGAAAGGTGTTCCATCCACCCTCTGATCATTTCTGTGTTGTATTTTGGGGGTGCATTCAGTTTTAGCTGGTGGCAGGAGACCTGCAGTAGAATGGTGCCAGGTACAAAGGCCCAAAATGGTGTTGGTGGAAGAGGAACCCAGTCCCAGCCCAGCAGTCAGAGATTTGGCTGCTCTTGTCTTGGTGCTGAAAACCTGCCCCTCAGTGTTCTTCAGAACAGCACAGGCCTAAGTCCTAATGGGATCAACACTCCTTGGAGGTGCGGGAGTTCCTTGAGGAACAGCTTGCACTCATCTTTTCTGACAACTAAAGTAGCCTCTACCTTTAGAAAAAAGGAACCTAATTGAGTTCTTTGAATTTCCTGAAATGAAAAAAGCCTTGAGGTAGCAAGTGGCATTCCCAGAGTGCTGGCAGGGCCAAAATCCCAGCAAGCTGATTGGTAGATTCATTAATGGGATTACTGGGCCATGTTTGCCTCTGACAGCAAGGTCCTGAATATTAAGACTGAGGAGGAGATGGTCCCCTCAGTCCTATTTATGGGTATTTCTGGTAACCAGAGGAATCCTGCTTCTTCTTGTGAGAAACTGGATTTGGAAAGTAACAGTTCCTTTCTTTCTTTTTTTTTTCCCTTTGGGCAGCATCCATTTTTAAAAACAGCCATGAGTCTCTCTGTCCTGCCTGAAGCAATCCGAATAGCCAGGAAAATCTGTCAGGGCATGCAAGCAATTCGTGCCAGCTCAGAGAAAAATCAGGAATAAAGTTTTCACTCCTTTGAGAGATTTTTTCCCTTCTCACCCGATGGTTCCATTCACTTCTGAATTGTTGGTTGTTTCTTTAACATGGAAAGTCCCAATTACAGGGGCTTTGGTATGGTTTGGAAACGGGGAAGGGTCTCCATTCATTAGCTCCAGACCACGCTGCTCTGGATGCCCATGGGCTGGGTTTTGCACAGTAGTGGCACTTCCGGATGAGGAAGAAAGTGCAATTGCAATTCCAGCCAAAAACAAGTGAAGAATGGGGCAGCCAAAATATCCTGTTGGATGCACACAGTGAGCTGGGACTGCAGAGTGTTTGGAGAATTCCCTCTCCTCCTTCCACCTTGCAGAACATGTTGACACAAAAAATATATAATATATAGAGATTACAGAGACAGATATGTATATAATATAGGGTACTAAATGGGGGGTGTGCAAATGGACATAGACACACAATATACTGTATAATTATTATATGTGTAAATATTTATAAAATATATATATTATTATAGTACTATATAGAGAATATATATATTATACAGTACTATATATAGTGATTATATATGTTATATAGTACTATATATATAGGTTTTATATATGTATAGATAGTGTGTTACAGAGGTATGAACATACATTTACTTTGTATCTTATAGTGTCCCCTATGCACAACCCCCTATAACTCCCCTGCACTGTATAGTTCCTTATATAA
>VWZS01009420.1:447071-499330 GCA_013397075.1 Rhabdornis inornatus | reverse complement strand
TGCTCCTTATATATATAAATATATATCTGTATATACATATATATATTGGGTGTGTATCTAGTGTGTGTATACATTGTGTGCACATATATATATATAATATTTTTATATACACTCAGAGGCTTCAATAACTGTTCCACAGTGTATAGGGAGATACAATAGCGTGTATAGGATAATGTGTGGCATCCTGTATAAATTAAACACCGTTTTATCCGGGTGTGTTGCACCTGTCAGAGATCGGTACCTGGCCACGGTCACACCTGTGTGCGTGGACACCGAGCGCCCTCTCGCGGCCGCTGCCGGCGCAGAAATCGCTAAAATTGTAATTTTTTTTTTTTTTGTAAAATTTTATTTATGTCACTTCGTATTGAAAAGTTACAAAAGGTTACAATGAAATATTTTACACCCATTTCCACCTGCTTTCATTTTTGAGGTGGCTCGAGTGTGTACATAAATGCAGCCCTTCCCCCCCTCCCAAAAAACCAACCCCAAGATGTTTTCCCACATGTTGATATCATAACAATTTTAACTATCAATGTTAGGAGCAGGCAGCAGCACGGGCCCCTGTCAGCCTGCCCTTGCCTTGCTTCACCTGGGAAGGCAGAGACATCTGATCCCAGGCTGGATCAGCTCCTCCTGCTGGGAAAACCAAACAGTTCCCAAAAATAATCAATGCAGAGGTCCAGGCATCCTCAGGGCAGCACTGGCCAGCAGTGCCTGTCCCCATGCCACGGGGACAAACTGGGGGAATGGCTGGAGCTGGCACAATGATCAAGGCCTAAAAGTCACCATGTCCATGCTCCCCATCTCACATTGCCTCTGTGCCACTGATGCTGGGGACAAGGAACAAGGTGGTGGTGCTGGGACTGGGGGCCAGGGCTGTGGGGCTCCAAGGAAAGAGCCAAGGGCTGCTCCTCCAGCTCAGAGCTGAGGTGGCTTTGAGCCCTCAGCGGGCTCAGGAGCTTTCTCAGCCAAATCGTGGGGCAGGCAGGCACAAAGCTCTGGTGCCATCTCGGAGTGGAACTCTTTTCAAGCTGGACACTGACCCTTGGCCAAGCCAAGCCCTGGGAATGACCCCCATCCCATAGGGAACACTGCAGGAAGCACAGCCTGGAACAGTGTGTGAGGAAAGCAAAGAAACAGGTCTCAGTGCAGCCCTGACATTTGCAGTTCCCCTCGTCCAAACTTTGGTCTGCATGAGACAGTTCATGCTTTTAAAAAGATATATCTCAGTTTACAAATTTTTCTGAGAGTAAGCAGCCCTGAAACTATGATCTTACAGAGAATGTCACTTGCCTGTGGGGCTTGTAGTTCACACCTCTGACAAGATCTCTGCTCTGCCAAACTGGCCTGAGCCCAAACTGTCTGAAAAGAGCTGGATTTAGGTCCTTGGTACATGCAGCTAAGCTGATGGCACTGCAGCATCATTCACAGCCCCACACTCCATCTCTGGCATGCCAGACAAAGCATTTTCCTACCACAGCAATGATCTCTTTGGAGCCCTGAGGAGACTTTCACAAAAAAACCTTTTGTGAAAACATTAACTCTGTCAAGGGTCATTTCAAAAATTGTAAAAATCGCACAGTATGGCTGAAGTGGCTATGAGGCATAAAGGAATCCCAATTTCCTGGCTGTAAAAAAGGCAGAACAGTCCTTCAGCTTCACTTTACCACCCAGAATGTGCAGCTGTGTAAAAGCCATTTCCGAGTGTGTGGCACAGAGAGCCCCATGCACTGCCAGGGTCACTGCCCAGCATGCCCACCCCAGACAGCTGCTGAGGGAACCCTGCCATGGGCTGCAGGGCAAGGGGAGAGCTGGCACCAGACCCCTGCTGTGAGGGAAATGGGAAATAACACCCATCCTCCATGGTACCCAAGTGAAACTTCATCAAATATCAGCCGTGCCAGCAATTAATGACTGCAAAATTTTGAGAGTGAGACCTGACACCTGCCAGGGAACAGCACCCTGCTTTTACAAACCCACCCTTCTCATGAGCTCATTTTCTCCTCTTTCAGGCTGGTGCTACATGTACCAAAACAAGAGGGCTGTTATTCCATTTTTAGCATTATGTGGCTTAAACAAAGCAAGAAGGCTCCCATTACTGAATCTGTGCTCTGAGCAAAGCCACAGCTGAACTGTGAGGTGCCCTTGGACAGAGATAACCAAACTGTGAGCCACCAGCTCAAGGTGGAGAAGAGGAGAATCAGAAAGTCAATCTGAGAGCCTTTGGGTGAACAAAGCTGTTATTTGCTGTGGTGTTCAAACAGGCACTGCAAGATCTGCTCCTCTATTTTAATGTTGTCCTGGCAAGGCTGGTCTTAAGGTCATGAGCTATGACTGAACTCCTCGAGTAGTGACATTTTCACCAAGGAGAAGAAACACCTAATCTGTAGCGAAATTCATCAAAAAATCTGGGGGGGTGGGGAAATCCCCATGAGTCATGAATCCCCCTTGTATTTGCCAGTCTCCAAGTTGCTGGTGGGTGCCCGATGGAGCTGCAGCCATTCCTGCCTGTATCCTCAACGATGCTGCTGCGAAGATGCTCACATCCTCCTGAACTTACCTGCCAGCGTTACATTTGGCCTCTCTGCCACTGCATGAGCTGTATCACGAGCATAGCTATGTATAAATATGCATTTCCCCCTCTCCCAGCGCCTCTCCGCCCATTACCAATGATAATGTGGAGAGTTAGAGGGCTTTTTTTCCCCTTTAAAGCGATTATGCTGATGTGCACCCTGTGCTCCCGAGTCCTCGGCGCGGCTGCCGCGAGGTGACAGCTCCGTCTGGCTCTGCGGGGCCGCGGCGCTCAGAGCTCGGCGAGGTCATCGCTGGAGAGAACCGTGACGCTGATGTGACCCGGCACCTCGGCTGCTTCCTCGCCGCCTCTGCCCCGCAGCCGCAGCCTCCGCTGCTCGCGGGGCTCACCGGGGGAGGCTGCCAGCACCGCCTGCCCCAGCAACTGGTCACTCAGGAGGCTGCTGTTCCACACCTGGAGACCAGGGGACACAAATAAAGCCGGCTGAGGCAGCGCTGCTGTCACACTCCGCTGTGCTCGAGAAGGGTCACTCCCCGTTAACCCCTTGGAAAAGCAGAGAGGAGGGGGTGTGCGTCTAAATTTAGCTAATTGTCTAGAGAGCATGAGGGAGAGTCTGGATTTTCATGCTCATTTACATAGACAATGCAAATAAGGAGCGAAATGCAGCTTTTGATTTCTAGGTCACAGGCTGCCTAGGAGAGGAATAAAAATGACCCTTTTTTACCTCATCAGCAGTAAAACCTACCTACAGTAGCCTGTCTATGCTGCTGTGCCTGCCTGTGCTCACCTTTGCACCTCCTCAGTGCTAGAGTTTGAGTCTGGCCCACAGCCTAGACTGAAGACAAAGTTTTCCAGGACTGCATCATCTCAAAGCCGAGCTCTATTTCTCCAGCTAGTGCTGAGGTAAGCAGTGAGGTCTAGTTCTCACAGGACTAGAATTCAGGGTAGAAAACTTCTTAACACCCTTAACTTTGGTTTTGTTTCAAACACTGATTCTGTACAACACTTGGCTTCTCTTTGTCTCCCTTTCATCAGGGTACCACAGGGGGCAAAAGGAATTCTGTAAGTTCTTTCAAAGCCTTGGAAGGAAACATGCCTTGGAATGAAACATGCCTTGTGATCCCTAAGTGCCATCAGCTGGTGTTTGTGGAGGAGAAGCAGCAGCACAGCCCTGGGCAGAGCCCAGCAAGGGGAGCAGAGGTTCTCACTTCTGTTCTATCAGTCACACAAAGGAAAAGGTGGCTCAGTGAAGCCCAGGGATGCTGCTGTGCTGCCCTCCCTGCCATGAGCAGCTGCCCTGTGGCTGTCTCACCTGGATGGTGACAGGACTGTCCATGTCCTTTTTGTAGAAGATCACCTGGGTGTTGAACACGGGGCTGGTGGTGTCGTGCTGCACCGGGGAGCGCCCGCTCTGGTTCTCACACTTGATGAGCACGTAGGGATCTGCTCCTGGAACACAATCAGCAGCACAGCTCTGGGCACACAGAGTGGCAGCTGAGAGCTGCCCAGAAACCCAGCAGAGACAAATCCCCTCCTGTGCCTGGCAGCACCACAGGACAGGGCACCAGAGCACGTCAAATCCACTGCTCCCCGTCCAGGTGAAAAGACAGAATCATGGAACGGTTTGGGTTGGGAGGGACCTTAAAGCCCATCCAGTTCCCCTTCCTGCCACGGGCAGGGACACCTTCCACTATCCCAGGGTGCTCCAAGCCCCATCCATCCTGGCCTTGGACACTTCCAGGGATCCAGGGGCAGCCACAGCTTCTCCATGAACCTGTGCCAGGGCCTCCCCACCCTCACAGAGAACAATTTCTCCCTGATATCCAATCTAACCCTCATATGTGACCCCCTGCAATTGTTCAACATTCTAGAAATGCTTTGTTTTTACAGTGAGCATTTTTATTTCTTATTAAAGTTGATATTCTCCTTCCTTTACAATAAGGAGCAAGAACTGTTTTGGAAACACCAAATGCATTCAAATAGATTGGGCCATTCCACTTTCTAATTAACTTTTAATTAAACAAAGGCAATACCATGTTTTGTATTTCAACACAACTCTGTCCATTTCTGTTGTTAATGACAGAATATCTGGTTTTTTCCATACCTTACACCTTCTTAGATACAGATTTTAAATGAACTCTGGGTATTTTTAAGTCAGGCTCATGAGAGCTTCTAATACACATTTCTTCACCATCTACTTGAAAACACCACCACAGCCAGAGGGCAGCACAATTTTAGGCAACTTCAGCTTTTTAACAAGCCATACCCAGATGATTTCCCTCAAACACATCACTCATTTACAAAACCAGGTACCAACACCTCACAGGAACAAACCAAATAACGGCTGCGTGCAAACCAGATGCAGCCACCTCCATGTACAAGGCTGACACAGATTTTTCCATATGTTGCTCTGTGGTTACACCTGGCCAGAGCTGCCACGGGCTTGTTTCCCTGACAGCCCCTCAGTTCCATGGCAGGTAGCAGGATATTGGCTTTTCTGATGGGCAATTGCCTTTCGTGTCACTGAACTGTGAATTCAGCTCTGGGGCATAGGGTGGCACCACGCAGTGTCACCAGGGGTGGAAAAGCTGCCCTCTTTGCAAAGCGATTTGGAAAATGGATCTGGAAAAAACTGGGTCTTGCCTGTCACCCCAATGGTGTTAACAAGGTGTCGAGGGCAAAGAGCAGAGCAACACCCAAGCATTAACAGTAATTAAGAGATAAAGAGCATAAGGAGGGGTGGGGAAAGGACACAGAGCTAAAGAGGTGACAGGCACATCTGCTGGATGGATGAGGGAGCAGTTAATGAGGGGACTTGCTAAGTAAAAGGAAAAGGAAAGAGAATATTTGAAGGAAATATTCAAATTCTCAGCAAGACATCGAGAAACAGAGGGAGGTAGAAGGGGGACACAAAATGTTTCTGCACCCATGATGTTCCAAAATGTTCTGACCCCATGATGGCAGTGCTGGATGGGTCAGTTGTTTTAGGAAAACTGCCTCCAATTCCACAACAAAAGGAAGCAGTGGGAGAGCACATGGGGGATCAGATGTTCTCTGCTATGGATGGCCCAGTTCTGTGCCTGGCTTATTTACAGGACAAAGGAAAAACTCAAAGGTCTGCTAGAGTGGAAAAGCAATATCCTGGTATTGGCCATGAGCTGGGAATTAACCTGGAGCTGCTGCTCAGGAAACGGCTCTGGCAGGGGAAGGAGGGCTGGGTTCAGCTCTGGGACACACAAATGGCTCCAGCTCTGCCCTGAACCCCATAGCAACTCTCTTACCTCAGTCCTGGCCATGCTGCTGCCCTGGGAAGTTGTGCAAAAGAACAGTGCAAAGGGAAAAAAAACGTTGGCATCTGTAAAAGCCAGAAACACCTGAACAGTAATGGCATTTCTAAGGCTTAAAGGATCTGTGCTCAGTAGCCTAAGGCTTAATTTTGGGTTTTTGAGAACTGCACCGAGGATCTAACACCCCAATCCTGCAGCACTGTACCACAGCAAAAGGTTTTCTGGAAAACATTCCTGAGGGAATGTTCCCAGCTGCATTCCCACTCCTCTCTGCTGCTCTGACCAGAACCTGGAGAGCTGTGACACCCTCAGCCACTGGAAAAGGGCATGGGACAAACAGCAGGTACAGTGCTGAGACACAAGCACTGCCCTGGCAATCACAGCAGGTTGTTTTGCCTCTTGCAGGTGAACCTCTGCTTCTCCTTCCTTCTGCTTCTCAGGCTGCTCCCAAGGCAGCTCCCACCAAAGATTCTCTGGTTCCAGGGCTGTCACACACCATGGATCTCAACACTCAGCTTAGAAAGTGGTGGTGAAAAACAATTCAATATGCAAATCCAACATGGAATATCAGCAGGAAGAGTTAAAGGTGGAAAAGGTGATTTGTTATCAAAGAGAAACTCAGGGAAAAGGCCTGACAGAGAGTAGCGAGAGCAATTTTTAAAACAGGCTTGGGAATGAGTGACAGAAAATCCTCTAGCACAAAGAGTTTCCTCATCATCCTGCAGACCTGCCACTGTGCTTGGCTCACACACAGCTGGATCCACTTCAGAACACACTGACTTGGAGAGAGGTACTTCCACAAGGAGCATCCAGGCCTGAGTCTGGGCTGTTTGATTCATCCACTATTCCTGACAGCAGCAAAGCATCCGTTATTTTGTCCAGACATGGCAACGGATCAAAGACAGCACCAAGGAGGAGCTTTCCAATAAACATTTAAAATAAAGTTTAAATAAATTTCCTCTAGCCAGGAACAGAGCTCTGGTAACAACCAGCACTGAGCTGTGAAAAATGAAGACTATCAGACAGAGAGCAGGAGTAGAAAATGAAAAAGCAAATGACAACTGGGCAAGTTTCCTAATTAACTCAACATCAGGTGCTATAAAGCCATTCTGGTGTCTTTCAGGACACTTCCTCTGACAGATACACAGTAATGTACAAAGCATTTAACTGTTCTATCTTACCCACCTGAAAATGGTTGCTTGAAAACCATGCAGTCTTCCCTGCAGTGCTCTAATGAGGTAAATGTAACACACTAGATGAGTCTGTGCCATTCAGCTGCCTCCTGGATATTTTCCATTTAGAAAATACACAACCCTGTCACAAGAACCTTACTAATTCCCACAATTAGCTCCTCAGGAGGGCCTGGCTACTCCTGCCCATCCTGACCAGTTATGGACCTGCCCATATCTTGCTGCTGTGCATCCCCATATTCACCTGATCTCTCCACTGGAGCAGGTTTTGCAACATGATGGAAAAACAAATCCCATAAATCCTCTGTTTGGATAATTTCTGATTGCTTACATATCAACCCAAATCACCTTTAAAGGACTGAAAAGGCAATTCCACTCTTCCTGACTCTCTTTCCACTTACCTCCTGATCTGTCTTGTTTCTGCAAACCCTCTGCAGAGTGGACTTTGATTTGGGTGACTCTGCGTGGGTAGCCACAAAGAAGACTCCAACACGTCATTTTAGGCCTATCTGCCTTCAGCTCCCTGAAAAATCGTGGAAAAAGCAACCTAAGCAAAGAATGTCAAGCAAACAATCAATGGTTGTGGAAATCTGGTATTTTTAGAACATGAGATTTGTAGTTTTTCCTCATCTGCCGTTTTTGAGTTCTATGGTGCAGAAATGACAGATGTAAGATATAAAAATAGAGCAAAGCAAAGTAAAATAAATTTGTGTTATCTTTAGTGTGGAAGCAAAAGCAGTGAAAAAAAACCCCAGTTTTAAATAGTGGAAAATACTGTCAAATCAAGAAATAAATGCAGTGGGCCTGATTCATGAAGCACTGGTTCTACTCTTGCAGCAGCCACTGCTTTCAGAGGCGATGGTCACAGAAACAACAAGTATCAGCTGTAACCACAAGCACCATTGCTTGATGTCCTGACCTAGAACTGGAGACCACTACAAGAACTGAACTAAAAAAGCCAAAAGACCCAAAATGAATCATCCAAGAGGCCCCTAAGTAAACATTTCCTGACCATGCACAAACCTGGATATTCTCAGAGGTGCCCCTGATATCTCCAGGGCCCAGTTCTGGATCCACATGAGCCAGTGAGTCAGGACAACCTGGAAATCCCTTCCGTGGAGCTGCAGCCTGTGAGCTAAGGAGGATCTCCTGCAGCTGTGGGTGCCACCTAACCTACCTGAGTTTTGAGGGCACATCTGTGTAGAGCCTGAGGATAAATTTGGTGGGGACCCCTGGGATGTAGGTGGTTGGGATGAGGACGTAGCGGCCTTGCTGGAGGGTGCTCCTCAGGAACACGCTGCGTGTGTTGGAGTAGGGAGACGTGGCCACTCTCTCCTGCACCGTGAGCTTGTGCAGCCTGTACCTCCTGTTGTCCTCCACCTGCAGCAGAGAGGGGTTAATGCCAGCAGGGATAATGGGCAGGGTTCTCCCTGAGCATCACACAGCTTTTCACAGCCAAAAAACACAACGTGCAATAAAGGCAAATCATTTGGCAAGTGTTTTCTCATCCAGTTAAGCTGTGGCAGGTGAAAGTTTGGGGCTGGCAAAGACAGGAAGTCACTGAAAGAGATGATGTGATGCTACTGCAGAGCTGGGAACACATCCAGAGGTGCACACACACCCCAAGGACTGCACCTGCATCCCTTGCCTCCTTTCTCTAGCCTTTCTCAGCAGGCTCCCAATCCAGATGCACGCAGCTGGATTTTCCTTGCCCTTTCCTGAATACAAAAGCCACAGAATAACCATTAATGTTTTGTTCTAAGCCTTGAAGTTGTGTTTAACCCTTAACTTTTAACATCCTCTCCAGGGGATTGGTATTTACCAGAGCACAGTTTAAATCTAAACCTCTCTCTCAAGCGGCTCTTGGGGCAAAGGCAGCCCTTCATTCTTTTCTGGCAGCTCTCTTCCCAAGGCCTTTAGTCATGCTAATGAGCCTGGTGTGTTAGAATGTATCTAAAAATAGAAAAAATATTGATCAGAAATTAAAATAGAGCACTGAAACTTTTAGGAAGGTGTGGTTTTCTTTTTCAAGCCATTCCAAATTACAGGCATGAACAAGGGAAATTATTCTGCTTTCTGAAAGACACTTTTCAACATATGTGGTTAACAGGTGATTGGCAAATGAGTAGGTGTGATGCAGATGTCAGCAGATCTAATCAACTGTTGAAAATTGACCTATTTTTAGGGTAGGGCCATAGATTTAATGTAGTCCTAGAAGCTGTAGCAACAGATGACAGGATTACCCCAATCCTCAGTGAAAAAGCAGAAAAATTGCTATTTCTTTGCTTCCCTACTTCTCTGAGTTTGACTGTTTTAATTTTACTCAATTTGCCTTGAGAGTGCAATTAAATTACCTTTTTGCATCCCTGTGGTTCCTTTTCCCATATGTTCATTTCCTGCTCACTAGCCAAGCTTTTGAAAACACATTTTTCTAAGTAGCAACAGAAAAACTGCAGACTTTTCAACCTCATTCACCTGGCTGTATTTGCTGATGAAATGGAGGCAGAAGAAGGAGAAAAAACCCTCCATGTTTTAAGAATTTAATATCATTTTGCCTTTCTCTAGAAAGTTGGAGGGGTAGGAAAAACACTTAAAATTCTTTTGAGAGGGGCAAAAATTATTTATTTCAAATAAATGGAATTTATTCAAATAGAGTTTGAGCTGAACTACATTCAGCTGAGTTCCCATGGCCTGAGTGCAGTGCCCACACAAAGTTTGAGCACAGAGCCAGACCCCAGGATAATCCTGGCTCTATGTTCCCAAGATCTCACTGTCACAGTGAAGCAGGACTGAGCAAACTGAACAAAATCTGCACCAATCCTACCTTGAAGATTTCAAAGCCAATTGTGATGTTGTCTCCTTTCCCTTCTTTCTTGTACTTGCGCCGATCCTCCTGCTGTAATGACACCAACACTTTGTCCTCGGCCTTCTTAACATCAAAGAGGTACTGGGGGAGAGGGAAGAGAGAAGGGCTGTTGGAATTGCCTCAGGAGGCTGAGGGTAAAGCCATCACTAAGGAAATCTGTGCATACAAAGGGTGCAAATGGAAATATATCTGGGGGAGGAAGGACAGTTCTCCATGTAACAGATGTTCCCAGCAATTCACAGCTGGAAAATTAATGCTAATAATAAGGACCTTAAAATCAAAAGTATCAGGTAAATAAAAGGTGTTGATGAAAATGGTAATCTTAGTGAAAGGACGTGGGGGAATGACCTTAAGGTAAAGCAAGGTAGGTTTAGACTGGATGTTAGGAAAAAATCCTCTCCTGTGAGGGTGGGCAGGCCCTGGCACAGGGTGCCCAGAGAAGCTGTGGCTGTCCCTGGATCCCTGGAAGTGTCCCAGGCCAGGCTGGATGGGGCTTGGAGCTGCCCCTGTATCCTTGTGAGTGTCCAAGGCCAGGCTGGATGGGACTTGGAGCACCCTGGGATAGTGGAAGGTGTCCCTGCCCATGGCAGGGGGTGGAATGAGATGAGCTTTAAGGTCCCTTCCAACCCAAACCATTCTGTGATTCTCTGATTCTATGAACTCACATAAAGGACAGCCTGGGACAAAGCTACAAAATGACTGGAGTCAGCAGGAGGACACCTCATTTGAAAGCAAAAGACAAAAGATTAAGTTTTATTTAGATATAAATGAGGAGTGAGATTAAAAAAATAAACCAACAGACTCCACATGGGGTCTTAGATAATTTTTGATTCTCCTTTTAACTAAACAGTGCCTTCAAATTTCAAACATCTTTATATAGGGCCTGCAAACAAAGGAATCTTTCAAATCTTATTTAAAAGATAAAAGATTCAAAAGATATACTTTGTTCTGTATCTACAGTTCCTAATTAATGTGCAAATGAGAGGAATGTTAATGTTGAACTTCTTGGTTTTCCTGAATACCCAGTGAAAAACAGCTAAGAAAGACTCCTGCACCTTCAACATGCAAATATTTTATCTAAACTGTTTACAGTAAACTTGAGTCAATTTGGGTTTAAGACAAATCAAAGGAATTTATTTCAAGTTTAAGCAGCAGTTCCCATTTTGCTAAATCCAACTTGAACAGTTGCATTACTAAAAATCACTACCAGACCATTTCATAAGTAAGTATGAACAAAAGAAGGTCAGACAGGTGTTTCTCTATATGACAAGGAATTTAATTAATTTGTTCATTATTAGAGACTCCTTTAAATTTTGCTTTGTCCATGCAGAGGGCAAACTTGAGTTGTCAGGACCAATGGAGGGATTATTTACCCCAACTTTGGACAGATGCTGTACTCTCCCATCCTCAAAGACATTTAAATGTGAAGAAAAATAAATAGAAACATAAACCTGCAGCAGTGCACAGCTGGGTACCATGTGCACCACATGTTCTGAGTTAAGCAGGAATTCCCTGGCAGCATGGAGAGGAATATCATCATTGGTTCAATTCCCCCCTCCCTTCTCCTTTGACTGCTGCTAAAAAGCAAACTATTGAGGTTTGTTCTGAGGTAGATATTGAACTTGCCTTGGTCACAGAACCATGCACATCCCTCTGCCTTGGAGCTCTGCTGAATAAGACCCCATCCCAAGCTCTGATTTGTGTTTTATATCACCCACTGCAGCAGAGAAAGCACAGGGCCCTGGGAGAGTTCCAGGGGTTGTAAGAGAACCTAGAAAGTGAGATATAAACGTGCAGCAACACCCAGTAAGGCACATTTTAATTCTTGCCCCTGGTGAACCATACACAGGGTTACTCCCTCAGAGTGTTCCAAGGCCGTGGAGGGGTGGGAGGACAAGTGGAACCAGGAAAGTTCTCCTGGTCTGATGACAGCTCTGCAGCTGTGACCTTCTGATGGCACTGCAGCTGTCTCGATGGGTAGTGATCTAGAAGGCAGCAGGTGACTGTAGAATACACAGACACTTGGCTGAAATTGCTTTATCAAAGGGACTGGAAGTGTCACAGTCCCTCTCTGCATAAACCATACAAACCTCCCAGGAGGCCTCAGTGCCAGGAGAACAGACAGAGATTATCTCTAGATTATGGTGGGATGTGCCACATTACAGTAACCTGTAATGGCCCTAAGATAACATGGATATGTTCCAGCACTGCTGCTAAGAGCCTTTTAATCAGCTGGCCCAGAGATGACACTGGAATACAGAGACCTTCCACTGCATCAGGCTGGAACGTGTGCATTTTGTTCTTTGTGACAGCTAAACTCTTACAAATGAGACAAGCACTTGGAACACATCCAGAATCTTACAGGGCAATACCTGAATTAAATCACCCCCTGCAAATGAGGCACTGCCAGAAGGCAGAGCAGTGAAGAACTGCAGGGTGAGCTGGGAATCTGAGATCTGATCTGAGCAGCTGAGGCTGCACTGCTCCAGCATCCTGCTCTGAAAAAAAAAAAGAGGCTGCAGGCAGAAACCTCCCTTGCAAGTGCAGAGAAGCAGATAAAAAAATATCTTTAATTAATCTGGACAGAAAGATCAATTTTCTAAGTGGTGACTAACAGAGTAAGTGCCCAGACCCCACGGATAGTAACAGAAGTTCTATGCCTGAATTCGCTGGGAGTGAGAAGGGCAGGAGTGTGGAAAAAGGAGTAGGAATGGATGAACAGATAAACTGAACAGATAAACTGGTCACTTGAAATGACCAGGTAGGATGAGACAAGGAAAATTCTGTAATGCTGATGGAGAGGGTGAGTTTGGGGAAGAGATGAGGTACTTCCAGAATCTTACATTAATGCCAAGGGATACTAACCTAATACAGTGGATCAAATCCCCAAGCTGTTTAAGGGGGTTAAGTGAGCTCAGTCATCAGAAAATCAGACTTGTTGCCTTTCTGTGACTGTGAAAATGAAAGAAGTCCAGGCAGGACGTCAGTAATTCTGCTGTGTGTGTGACTCACCAGCCCCAAGCATGATCAGTCCTAAATAAATATCTAAACCCTTCTGAGAAATTGCACTAAAATCAACGAAACATGCAGTACACAGCACACTCCCAGGGCAATGAGATTTTTGTCTTGTAGTCACTGCCAGCTCCCAAACAGGGTGGATACTTCAGGAGCCCTAGCTAAAGTGGGTGAACTTCAATACCTCACAAAACTTCCCACCTGGGGTTCTGAAGGAAAGGTCTCTGTTATCAAACACCTCACAAATACACAGTGCCTCACAAAACACAGGGATTCCCACTTGGGGGTTTTGAAGGAAGGTCTCTCTGTTATCAAATATCTCACAAAATACACAATACCTCACAAAACACAGGGATTCCCACCTGGGGGTTCTGCAGGAAGGTCTCTCTGTTATCAAAGCAGCCCCCAGATCTGTTCAGCAATGGCTCTGGATGCTTTGCCCAAGCCCCATACAACATTTCCTTCTCCCAGGTCTTGTGGAGGCTGAAGAAGGAGGTGTTCACAGTCCTGCAGATGTCCACATCTGTGAAATTCTTACACCAGTCCTCAAACGTCATCCTGCTCCACGGAACACCAGGGAAGTAATGGTTTGTTTAAAAATAAACAGTGATATTCACGCAAAGAGCCAAAACAAAACACAAAATCTTCCAGTCATTTCAAGAGGAGGCATTGCTCAGCTGTCCAGGGGACAAACTGATTCACTGGAAAGCTTCCCATGTGGGAATACTCATGAAGCCACAATCACGGAGTTTCAGAGCTTAATTCAGAGCAGCATCACTCAGTGTGTTTGGTCAGATCAGGATTTGTTCTGCTGCATCTCCCAAGCCTGAAGGACTGCTTGAACCTCTCAGGCTGGATTTGATAAGACATTTTACAAAGGACAAAGAGATCATCTGCAATTAAAGTAGGATCCACTCGTCATTATTAAAGTCCTTATTGTCACAGGACAATGTCATCTCTGTCCCTGGGCACGACTCAAACCTCTGCACTCTGGACAGAGCTTTTATTTAACCCCATCTCACCTGTGCCTGCTGAAGGAACAGGCTGGACTGCAGAGCAACTGGAAAACAGCTTGGCTCTTTGAATTACCATCATGGCCTGCCTTATTCATGGCCCAGAGCCAAACCCTGCAGCTGCCAGTCCTAATAAAGCCAACAGAATTATTTTCACTCTGAGCCCTGCCAGCTCACTTGATGCAATATTGATCATCTCCTGAAGGACCTGCTGGGCTAAAGATCTAAGCTTTAAGCAAGGTCAAAATTAGTAAAGCTCTAGACATTGTATAGAGAATGAACACTTCTCATTCTCATGCTGGAAAACACCAACAAATATCAAAATTCACTGTATGCAACTCTGTTTTTAGATGCCCCAGCCATGGCTGACCTACAGACAGGCAGAGCAGTCAGAAAACAGGCTGTGAAATGCACATAGTACTTCCTCAGATATTTTTACCCATTTCAGAGTTTAACTGATAAACAGTGTTCAATACTGGGCATTGTGTCATGGAAACCAGCTTGTGTTCTCCTGGTTTCTGAGAGATTATCCTAAATACAGACAATAGATTCTGAGAACTACTAATTTTGTTCTACTAGTTTCAAATCCATTTTTATTATTCTTCCCTGTCATCCCTTGGGAGTTTGAAAGAAACAGACCTTGGGATAACTTTATCCATCTGTTTTTGAAGCTGTTAAATGGCAGATTAATGACAGTTACTCAGTGTAGCCAGTGTCCCCAAATCCTTCACATCACTCCCACTCACCAGAACTCTCCATCGTTCACAACAGTGAGCCCCAAATTCTTGCGCTCAGAATCGCTGACTTTCTTCCACTCTTCAGAACTAAAAGGAAATAATTTTTAAAAAATCAAAACAATAAATATGATTAATAACTTAAAAGCTCTCACCTGGAAAAAGAATCGAAGTTAAAATCTCTCCTTGTCCATGGTTTTAAAAGGAATATCAGAGTACTGAAAGGGCAGATGATATTGATGAAAGTGTGAGGCTTTCAGGAGGAGTTTTAAAACATTAATTGATTTGAAAGCTACTAAAAAAGGAAGAGAAAGGAAGAGATGAATAGGAAATAGGCTCAAGTAGAGCAGAACTTTATTGATTTCCTTTGTCACACCCTCCATTAAGACTCTTAAACACTTAAACAGCTGGTTTCCAAGGTCACAGGAGATTGACTCCATTCCCTGAAGGCCCTTCAAATGAAACCTGGTTTTCCTCCTCAGGAGATTATTGAACGCTTCACTTAGACAGAGTATTCTCTTTGTCTTTTAATCACCTTAATAAAACAGGCCTGAGGTCTGAGATTTCCCCGGGGGGCCTTTGAGAAGAAACTGCTGGAGCCTGAGCACAGTGTCCAGTTTGCAGAGGAACATTACAGTGCCCAGACCCTTCAGGCACACAGCTCCTGCAGGGGAGCACAGACCCTAAATTCCTGCAGCCTCCTGCTGAAACCCAAAACAGACCCTGTCCTTATGGGCTACACTAGAGAAACAGAGCCACAGCTCCTCACTACCCCTCCAAAAGCACTTGGAGGCTAAAGCTGAAGGTGGCTGGAAGGAGACAAGGGAAGCTGCTCACCCTAACAGACATTTCCTTAACCTATTTGGAAATTGTCCATTTAATTCTGTTAGACCAAAAGCCATGGGCCACCAGAGTCAGAGTCCTCAGTGCTGGCATGAGTGGCAGCTGTGCCAGACACAGGATGCTGGAGAACCCTAAGGGCTTCAGTTAAACAAGAGACAGCAGCTCTTTTGTGCATTCTTTGCATTTCACCCAGACCAATCTCTCTGAAAGTAGTAGATTTTTGCTAGCTAAAGCATGGATTGTAAGAAATTAATATGCTGCTGTTAAGAACACTGCATTGTCAAGTACTAAATGCTAGCTGGTGAGCCCAGTGCTGAACTGTCACATATTTTTCATATATAAATCACCCACGATGGGAGACATCCCTCCAGCAATCATTTCTCTTGCTGTGAAGGTACCTGCTAAGCCCATGGCCCACAGGAAAATTCATTAGAAAGTTAATTAGAAAGAAATCACAAATGTGGCACTTTTACAGCATTTTCCACTGGTTACTTAAAAGATCTACAAGACTTTTACCATCCCCAGCAGCTGGAAATGAGAAACTGAGTCCCAGACACACTCAGTGGTGAAGCTGGGAATGAGCCTCATGTTCTTGATTCATGAGCTATTTTTCTTCTCATGTCCCAGTGTGCCAGAAGAATGATGTAAACAGTAAATAAAGGTCCAGGGAGCCATCAACTCCTCTGGGACATTCTCATTTTCTCAGAGGAAAATGGGCAGAGATGGCACAGAAGCTCAGCCATCTCTGAGTATAAGTGTGTGTCTCACCAGTGTTTAACCATAAATTCAGTGGCCCCAGCAGGGTTTCACCCCTTTGACCCTGGGTTTGCAGCTCTTACCTGTCACTCCAAGCACCGTGCCATTCTTTTTTCCCCCAGGGGTTCCTCAGCCTGATCATGAAGAGCTTTTGTGCCTTGAAGGAGAACACGAGGCTCTCCCCGAGGCGCAGTTTCCTGATGGCAGTCACGGAGTAGGCATGGCCCACAACGAGCCCCATCTCTGTCTCTGCTTCACTGGGACGGCCAGAGGACTCCTTGGGCATGGAGAATGACAATTAAACAGAAAGAACTCACATCTCTGAGGAACCTGACAGCTCCAAGTTCAAGGGGAAGGACAAGAAAAATGTGTTTTTCATTCTCTTCCTGAGTGATATGACTATGCAGGAAAATAACAGCACTGGGAATCAGAAGTAGGGGCTCACCAGTCCAGTGTTGTTAGTGCCAGGCAACTCCAGTGCCAGAAAATCCCAGAGCACAGGGGAATCCTGCCTGCTGCAGCCAGTCTGTCTCCCCCTGGCCTCAGAGGTAGAAAATGGAAAATCTTTATCAGCCCTTCCAAAATCTTGTCATCTTTACCAAATGGCTCTTCTGGACACTGATGACTGTGCCCAGACTGTCTGGGGGTGTCCTCACCTGGACACTCATGAATTTAGCTGGTGAGTCCAGTGGTTGTTCTTGTGCCGGAATAAATTTGATATCCAGGAAGAACTACTGGCAGTGGGTAAAACTGGGAGGGCACAGGCAAGTGCCAAAAACTTCCAAATTTTTGTAAAGTAAAAAATCTTCCAAGTTTTGACAAGTTGACAAGTAAAAAAACTTCCAAGCCACTTGTGAAGGCTGTCCTGCACCTCACTCACTCCTGGCAGGGCTCTTTTACATGGCAAAGGGAAGATCTGTAGGGTGCTTTAGGAACTGGGTTTGCTCATCATAAACTCCCTGTAAGAACCCCAGTTCCTAGCAGTGATCAAGCTGTCCCTAAACTGTCCCTAAACAAACCCTAAACTGTCCTGTTTGATACATAAAAGTAGTCAAGCTCTGAAAAAAGAACACAATGTCATTTATTGCATCCAAATCTCCTGATCTAAACCCAGAAAAGCAGCACCATACAAAGATGGTGCAGTTGTTTTGATGGTCCTGGATCCAGATTCTCCACACCCTCACTGAATCCAGCCAAGCCAGCCTTGAGTCTCTCTCATTTATCACCCATAGGGCCTGGAAACACTCATTCCCTTGGACACCTTCTTACCAAGGAAGGAAGATTTGACTCAGTGCAGATCCTTGTGTGTAAACTTGTAATTACCTAATTAATGCTCAGTCAAGCCTTGGCTGTGATGGAGAGAGCAAGAGGTATGGCCTCTTGGTGTTACTAATGCAAATATTTAAATATAAATATATTATTTATCATTACACATTAATATATTAGTAGAAATATATGAATATTTAAATATAAATAAGGATTTATCACAGCTATGAAATGCACATAGTACTTCCTTAGATATTTTTACCCATTTCAAAATTTAACTGGTCTAAACAGACAAGAACCTTGTCCTAAGGCAAATGTTGCACTGATATAACAGTGCTCAGTCCCCAAAGGTAAGAAATCACATTAAAAAAAAAAGGGGGAAGGAGAAATTCCTATCAAATTGGAACTGACAGATGGTCTGGCAACTGCGAGAGTCTCACCAAGCCCTCATGACAACAGCTCCCAAAGAATCAGCTCAAGAGTTCCCCCAGCCTGGCTGACATTCCCATGGCTCTGGGCTCCCTCCGGTGTGACACTCGCTCCCATTTCTCACAACTGAAAAAGCAAACAAGGAGTCCCTGACAGCACTGGAGTCTGGAACTTCTCCTGCTGCCTTTATTATCCCCCAGGCTTTTCTCACTGCTGGCCTTTCCCACCTCGTTCTGAAGATACTTATTTCTTTCTTTATTCAAATGAGATGCTTAAACATCTCCTGCCTCTTCAGATTTCCAAGTGGTGATGCTCAGGGCCATTTTGTAATCCAAGGAAAATGATGACATGTTTGTAAGGCAGCAATGAAGCCACTTGAGTATTAAATATTCTACACCTAGCAAACTCCACTGTGTGTATAATACATCAAAAAGTGACAAATGCAGGCAAACTTAGGAATGGCTTCTCTGTAATCAATGTTTTCAAGCATTTGTGTTTAATTTGGAAGGCAGAAACATCATGCCAGGAATCACTGAAACCATTACAACTGCCTAATTAATTGCTTTTTAAAATACAGCTCCCTGTACTGAGTCAACCACCTCATCAAATTCTTGTTAAGAAACAGAACTGCTCTAGCATTTGGGAGCAACCTATCATTCCTTATACAATGTCTGCAGTGACAATTCACACCAGCCAGTCTGCTCTGCCAGCCTGGTCTGGGCAAATCAGATGGAATTCTTTCAAATAAAAATTCAGGCGTCATGAAAAAAAAAGAAAAAACAAAACTCAAAGACCTTGAAGCTTTTGTTTCTGAGCTGTTTCCTGATGTTGCTGGAAGGGACAGTCCAGGACCCCTGTTCTATCTCAGTTTAGAGTTTGTGTCCCAGAAGGTACCAGGTGTTCCTCTTTGGTGCCAGGCCCTGATGCAGGAAAGTGCATGGCCAGGGCCAGATAAACAGGTGACATTCTCAGGAGCCTCCAAATCCAGCTGATTTTCTGTTCTTGACAATTCCACAACTTTCTTCATACTCACAAGAATTTCTGAATGAATTGGCTTCATTCACAGATGGGGAAAATAAAGCAAAATATTTAAGTGATTTAATTAAGATCAGCTTTAACTAAGGTGTTAAACTGAAGCAGGGGCCATGGGAGGAAGATGCTGAAGTGCCCTGAGATGCCAACCCTGCAGCTCCTAGAAAATGATCCCTTTTCTGTGGGCTGCTAGATTAATGGTTCATGACAGATGATTTAAAAAATCATTTAAAAGCAATCTTTTAAGAAATATTCAGGTGCCATTGCAGTTTGTTTGCCCTTCCCTTGTGATAACAGCTTCGGGCAAGGTGAGGATTTCAGCACTGCCCAGTCAGACTTAGAGAGAAGGGGAGGTCAGCTCAGGTGTCAGTGGTTTGCCTCCTGTGGCCATAGGTGTTTGTGAAGCACAAAGCATCCCTTGGGAGCTGTTATCCATCCATCTTCTAGCACAGGACTGGGGAGAGGTAAATTCCTCAGAAACCATCCCCTCTCTACTGACTATGGGAACTTCAGGGCCATGGTCTCCTAATGTGGGCACTGGGTTACCTGAGCCTCACATGAGTCAGCACAGGCAAGTTCTGCAGGTCAGTTCCAGTGGGGAAATTATACAATATATTGAACATATTCAATGCATTCAATATCAAATAGCCTTTCCTGAATAACCAGGTGAGCTCAGCCTTTCAGCTCAGCTCCACTGTTACCCTGGCTGCACTGGCACAACCAAAGTCAAGAAGTCTCAGCAGCTCCATGCCAGAACAATTTTCTCTAAAGAGATTTCTCTAAGAAATAAAGCAACTTAATGCTGCTATCTGCTCTGTAAATTATGGTGGATTTACCTCAGGTCAATTCACAACTGTGACCATTCAGAAAAAAGAATTTCAGACACAGTGAAGTCACAACACAAGCAGTTGTGATTGTATTTAGTGGCTCCTGGAGCTGGAAGAACTTGATAGATTTTTCCAAATAAAGCTTGTCCAAACATGCAAAGGAAGGACATACTCAAATCCTAATAATGGTATTTCTTCCAGAATATTTTAATTGAAATAAACCCTTAAAATCCAGCTCTCTGTACTCACCGAAATGGAGCAGCTGATGAACCCTCCTCTTTTATGCACTTTCATCAAGTCTTCAAACAGCTTCATCTGGTCAGGAATAGCATCTCCATATTTGCCCTCTGCCAAATTAATGGAGTCTGCCACTGCTCCAGTGAAATCCACCAGGGCTTCTGCAGCACAGCCTCCATCCAGGGCTTGGTAGGATCCAGCCAGCCTGGGGGCAACACAGAACATTCTCAGTTCACAGGGGGCTGGAACAAGTGCTCTAATCTGGCTTGAATGTAGGGAACAGGTTTGTGTCTCACCAAGGAAAAAAACAGAACAAAACAAAAAAAGCCTGAGCAGACTGTAGATAAATCTTCCCTGGTTTGTAGGATCCTTAAGGATTTGGGCTGCTGAAGCAGACTGCATTGCACTGCTTTATGATTTACATCCTTAACAGAGATTATAGGAGTTTCCAGTCTTTTTTAGGTTTTCTACCAGCAGCAAAACTAAAGTCTATGGAAAGTCTGATAGAATTGAAAGACAAAACAAAGGGACAACACTGAGGACTACAAGGACAACAAACCAGCTCATACTTAGCATAAGCTTTCTCCAGCAAAGCACTCCAGAATTCATTTCTCACGTTGGAATGGCAGTAGATCAACTCCCCATTCTCTGTTGGCAGCAGATCATCAACCACCACCTCTGTCCACTCCCCAAAGCGCCAGAAACGGAAACGGAAAATCCCAGCGTATTTCCTTGGGTTTTTAGGGTCCCATTCCTGCTCCTTACAGTCTGGAATCACCTGGGAAACCATGGGAGGGGAAGTTCAGCCAGTGCACTGTGCTGAGGGTTATTCCCAGGGCAGACTGCCCTGGAACATGCTAAAAAAAGGGAAGATTTGAATCCACCAAAATTCATCCCTTGTTAGTCCTAGGGAGAAAAACACTGGCTGATAGGCAGGGAAACAGGCAAGGTTAGTTCGGTTTATTAGCTTTATTTCCTGCCCCACACACACCAATCACCCACCTGCTGCCAGAGGCTTTTCCTCAGAGCCAGGCAGGAGCACGCAGCCACAAACCAGCAGTTCCCCAGCTTGCCCTGGTGGAAGTCATGGGAGCTCATTCCATCCACAAGCAGGTGGGGGTCTTCACAGAGGTCCTGGCAAAGCAAACCAGACATTGCTGGAGATTCCACCCCAGAAATGATCACAGCATCCTTCCAGTCAAGAAGAGCAGCAGGAATTGATGCTGCTGACACCTGAGCTCACAGCTTCTCCTTGTCAAGCCTCTAAAGGGGGGGAATGATGCTTGAAGATTTTAGCCTTTATATTTTTCAAATCCTGTGCAGCAATAGTGCATAACTCTACACTTCATATAAAGTGGTAACTATTATCTTCACACTTTGGTCAGACAAAACAATTCCTCTGGGGCCTGGAACCCAAGGACACTCTACAGCTTCAGGCCCTAAAAGAGTATAAACAAAAGTGAATTGTAGGGGGAGCAAACTGGGGGAATGTGACTTCATTACCTGAAGCTGTAATTGGAGAATGAACCTCTGATATGCAAACAGACCAAACTTATATCTGCCCAAAAAAACTCGTGACCATCTTGCACCTTGGGTACAGCCTCTGTGAGGCTTTTGCACTGTTCAAGGTGTACCAGTTAAAGGCCTTTGAAAAACACCCAGTTTATTCTTTTAACTGCCCAAGGTGTACCTGATAAAGGCCTTTAATAAATACCCACTTTATTCCCTTAACTCTGTCCATCCTCTGTTCTAGGTAGCCACCCCAAGGCATCATCTTCACTGCCACTGCTTTGGCTGACACACTGGAAACCCTCCTTCACCAAGAGCCTGAGTCACTGCAGTGAGCCCAAGCCCTCAGCACCACAGCAGGAAGAGAACACCTCTTTGTGAAACATACCTTTCACTCTCTGGGTCTCACAATTCCCATGGATCTGGCTCCTGCTAGAATTACTTGTCCCTCCTTTCCTGGCTCCATCTCTATCCACATGCAGGTTCCCACCAGAGCATGGCTGGATCTTCCTGGGATGTCTCCCTGCTCCTCCCTGAATTACCCCGTCTCAGTTTCATGGTGTACAGGAAAGCCACAGGGGTGCCTTTTGCAGCAGTGATGTGTTTGTCCCCATGAAATCCTTGGCAGAGGTGTCCTGCTGAATGGAGAGGGAACCTCCCACCAACACTTCAGCAGAAAGCAATGGGACCATCCCTAACTGGTGTGGAACCTGCAGGGCTCAGCCCAGTGACTCCTCCTGACAGTCTCCTGTCAGTCACTGCTCTTCCTGACTGCCTGAGAGAATGGCAGAGCAGGCAGTGGCAGGAAATTCTGCTCTTTCCCAGCTTAATAACCCTAAATTTCAGCACAGTGGAAATTATCCTCTATCCAAGCAGTAGAAATGCAGAATAAATAACTCCATCTCACCTCAAAATGGCAGGAGATCCCAGATTTCCTGCAGTCTGTCAATTTTATATCCCATTTCCTAGCATCTCTGGAAATTAATTTCTAGCATCTAGAAATTAATAATTTCTAGTTTGTTTTACCTTTCAAAATGTTATTTTGTTAGAATAACAAATGAGGGATAAATTGAGCCATTGGGGTTAAAACTGTCCAAACCTTCCTGTCTAGTGGAAGCCAAAATTTTAATTAGTTTTGGAAAGAAATTAAGCACTCTGTGTATTACAAAGATCTTATTTGGTTTGTTTTGATAAAAATAACCACATTAAATTGCCATTATTTAATTGAAGTGTGTCTTGCATCTCACAAAGTCCTCAGAGGAAAAATAGAGCAGCCTGTGCCAACTTCCAAAATTTATGGATGAGATCAGCATTTGCTGAGTGCTGGGGTCCAAAGCAAACATGGAACAGCAGAGCTCAGAAACAGCACCTCCCTGATTCCAGCAGAGCCACCAAATTCTCCATTGACTCTTAGATTAATTTAGCTAAAGGAGAAAATTCCCCTTAGCTCTGAACATGCATCTCCTGGTGTAAGTATTACCAATATTCATGAACTAAAAGTAGTGCAGTATTGGTTATAAATAGGGAGAAAGACATTCCGAGGGTTAATTAACTAGCTGTGTGTCTTCATAGGCATCAGCTGAAGCTGCACTGTAAAAAAACATTAACTGTAAAACATTGAGAGAACTCAGACGTCCAAGAAAAGGGAAAGATGATTTTTAACAGATTAGATCAACTGTCTCAGAGAAAAACAGAGATTCAGTCAAGGGAAGAAGAAAGAAGAGCAGTAATTGTTTGCAACTAGGATTTTCAAAGGCTTTTGTAGTATTTAGAGCTTACTTTCTCCAGCATCCTTTAAAGAGCCCAGCCCCACAATGAAGAATAATCCACCTTTGCTTGCACACGAGACCTACAGAGGCAGGCACTATCAGACTGATCTATATAAGCTCAGTAACCATTCTCTTAAATTTTTTAAAGCAGGTTGATTTCTGTCAGACCTGAGAATTGTTTCCATTTTCTTCCCTTCTCCCACCCTCACATCATCCTGAGTCAGCCCCTGTAGGGAAGCAGAGGAAAAGCAATTCTTTCTGAACATGGATGTAAAAATTCTGCTTTGGCTGCAGCTGACACTGAACTAACCTCATCTAAAGGAAGACAGCAAAGACAGCACCCTGTGGTTGTGGAGCTCAAGAGGTAAATGGGATTTTCCATCCTATAAAAAACCCCAGCTGTGCTGGTGTGGTCACAGGAGCCTCCCCAGAGCAGCCTGTGTGCCAAGGCATTTGCAGTTAGCCCCAAGAAGCAAAATGACCAAGCCCAACTGCACTGGATACTCCAGTGCATGCAAAAATACTTTTACAACCTTGTTGTAGCTGAAAAACCTCTGCCTATGGAGTGGAAAAAGAGAAGTGACCCCTCAGGGGGCAGTTCTCAGAGAAATCTCCCTCCAAAAAAACCTGGGGGTCAGATGTGACCTGACTGAAACAGCCCTGAGATCAGGAGGGGATTTTGGCAGAGCTGTTCCACCATGTAAACCCACAAAAGGCAGGTTTAGCCCCAGGTTTCTGTCTGTACACCCTGAGCTCAGGATGTGCAATTCCTCTGTAAACTCTGTGCCCATCATCCAGCAGCACCAGTTCCTGAGAGTGAGATAATGCCCAGTGTGCTGCTTACACAGAATCTGAGCAGCACATGAGCAAAGCAAAGAGCATGCCAGAGCTGCAGCCTTGTGTAAAAGAAAACTCAGCTATGTGGGGATTGAGAAATGCTTCTTTCCCCTCCTCCCTCTCCACTAAATCCTGTTACAAAACCAAATGCATCACAGACATTTTTATAGTGTTCTTTTTTTCCATTTTCAGTTTGGGGCTAGTGGTGACTAATACTGAGTCCATGGGTTTCAGCCTTGCCTTGCCTATGGGACACATGTGTTTGGGGAGGATCTGAATCAATGTTTTGGAAGAAAAAGCCCCAAAAAATTGGAATTGGGCAACATGGTGTGTATCTTGGCTGCCTGTAGGTTTCACCTGACCCCTGGAGCACTACAGCTGCTCTCTCCAGAATGCTGACAGGGCTGGGAAGGGCTCAGTGATGGGCCCTAGGGCTGACCTTTTCCTGAACCTCCTAACAAAGTGTTTGCTGAAGCCCTGCCAGCCCTCTGCCACTGCGGCCCAGGAACGACTCCAGACTGCAATGAAAGATTTGCTGTTCTCCCAGAACCCTCAGACAAGAACAAACCACCTCAAATCAGCTCTTGCTGCACTGAGTTTGTGATGCTACAGAACTGCAGCACATCCTTAACACCTCTGAAGAAAAGCTGCCTTGTTTGAGAATAACACTTAGTTTCTCACTGAATTTACCAGAACACAGCCTTTGCCTCCTGCCTTCTTCCCCGTATACCTATTCCCTTCTCTAAACTTGGTACCACAATTTGTGTGACTTTTCCTCATCAGCAGCAATCAGAGATGCCATTCTTAGGACAGGATTCACCTCAGGCAACATCACATTCTCTCAGCCAGATGTGCAAACTCCCCTGGAAGCAGAGCTCAGGTCCTTTCAAAGGGCACTGCACAGACATTACCCTGCCACTGCCATGGTGCTGTGACACTGGAGAGAAGCCTGTGTCTCTACTCATCATATAAACCAATAGTTCAGAGCAATACCAACCCCTATGAATCTTGATTTTCAGCTATTCCAAAGCTACAACAGCTGTGACATAATGTAGAGGAAAAAATGTAATCAAATTTAAATGGTTTAACTGTAACCCGTTCAACTGGTTAAAAATGTGTATGTTTAAACTTCCTGGGAAAAGTGATAGTTTTCCATCCTGAAGGGACAATTTTGGGGTCACTAATCTGAAGTTTTCTTACAAAATGCTTTAACAAGGATTTACTCTGATTTTGAGGTGGTGATGCTCCATGAAAAACAGGTAGATGTAGTAGCAACATTTTAAAGAAAATCGGAATGTAGCCATTCACTAAAGCAGGGAAAATGTTTTTGCATTAAATGCAATCAAAGAGGATGGGCAGGGACAAAGCCAGTCCTTAGAGCAACTCCCTGACATCATTTCCAGAACCACCCTAACATGCCTTAGGTCAGACATTGGCTGTAAGGCCACTCATCAGACTCAAAGGCCACCCACAGTTCAGCTCCATCTTTTTATTGCTTCCTCAAAACATGTTTGTCTATCAAATTCTTGGACGAGTTTCCTCAGATTGGGAATAAAAACAATAAGAAAAGGAGGTTGGAAAAAGTCACACACATATTTTTACAGCACTGAAATATTCAGCACTGGACCAGTGTGGAATAAACTATTCCCAGGTCAGTACTCCTGGCTGTCCAGCTCTGTCTGGGGAGGAAAATATTTGTTTGCCTGATAATGAGCATCATTTTGGCTCAGGGGCCATGAGCTTGTCCAGTCTGACCTTCTGCTGTGTCTCAGGGGGCTGGCAGAGGATGCAGATGGAATTCTCCATCACTGCCTTTTATGAGGAATTTGTTGTTTACAAAAGAGTATCAGGCAGATTTCAGCAAAGTCACGTTTATTTTTTTATTACATTGAGTATTTTGTGGCAAAACTAAAGTCTAGTCATCTAAACATTGTCTGGAGTGAACATTCAGATTAATTTGGGAGATGATTTGTTTTTCCTGAAAGGAGGTATTTTTCTCTTGCCCAGTGGCAATGCACAGACTTCAAAGATTAAAAAGGCTAAGTCTAAACACCATATTAAAGAGCATAAACCCCTTTAGTAACAAGTTCCTCCTTTCCACATCCCTTTTCCAGCAGGGTTTGCTTTCAGCCTAGATTCCATTACCTACCAATCATGGCATTTAGCTCAGACACTTTCTTAAGAATAAAAATCCTTTATCCTCTTCTCCCAGATTCCTCATCTTTTTCAGACAGCACCTTGAGGTGTTCTCCCACTCATTTGCTTCAATCAAAAATATGTGAATGCCTGGGATATCAGTTCAAGGCATATCCAGTGACACCTTCCACAGAAACCTTTGGAATTGTGATCCACCCCACACCATTCTGGATTAGATGTTTGCTTCATAACATAAAAAGAGGAACTTTAAAATTACATAAAGCCCTGAGCATGACACAAGCTTCTTAGACTATGAGTTGAGCTGTATCAAATTTTGTATTTTGAATTGGTTTTTAATAGAAATTTTGTTCTAGCCAGCACAACACAACTTTGCTGAGCTTATGAAGGTCAGAATCTATGGAGGGTCTCTGTCCCAACATGACACATATCAGACTAAAAATTTTAGTCTGGACATACTTTCTGGCAAAGATCAGCCTTAGAACATGTAAACCAGAGTATTTTTCTTTTAGGAACATAGAAAGATCAAATTCTAAGCTATAAAAATATTGCCTCAAAAGTGACACAGCAGCATTCATTTTACTCCTGAATACTGAAAGCACTTTGATGACTCAGCCAAATCAGTGTCTCATAGAATCATAAATTCACAGTGACTACCAGGAAGGATTTTATTCACACATCTTGAAAACAAACAGCAGCTTCTATCTCTAAAACATTTTTTTAAACTTCATCTTGGAAAGATTTTCATTTAGCAATAAAGTTATCAGCATGTGAGATAAGTTTCTTCAGTTTAAAGTGATGACACTGAAAAACCCATATCAGTGACTTCCAAACAAGAATTATTAAGTGGAAATCACAGTTGCTGTATCTGCCAGGCAATCAAGCCCATGTTTTCCCCTCTATGTAGATAATTTTGTCTTGCACAGATGGCTACTAGAGTACTAAAATGAATAAAATATGTTTGGATAACATGCTGTTATACAAAGTGATCTTGAGGATTTCTTCTTTCCAGCCTCAAGAGAATTTCCAGGATAAACCAGACTGAATATGCTTTAATGTGTTTACAAACTCTGCATGTCACTTTGGATATTATTATTGTGAAACTTAAATGCCCAAACCATTGAAAAGCCTGAGGAGCTTGGATGCTTTAATCACTTAAGGACCTGTGAAAACGTGGAGCTCTATCACTGTTTGAATAGTCAATAAGTTTCTAGTGCCATTAATGATAATTAGTTTTGGATTCTCTTCTGCTTCAACCCAAAACAAAGACTAGAGCAGATTGAGTCAGACAGATCCATGGACAAGAGCCTTTGGCTGCCTGGGAGGAGACTCAGCCTGTCAGGGTGTAGTCAGAATATTTACTTGGTCATGATTTTATCCCAGTTGAAGCACAGTGAGTTTCATTTTTGTGATTAAATTGTTCAGACATTTAAGAGACTTCTTGCTTGCAAAGACAGAGTAAGAATTTTTCCCCTTATTTATATCATGCTGTTTCTTTCACTGCTTGAGCTAATTTTTGATTTTCTCAATGTGATATAAATACACCAAGTTAAATTCACCACTTCATTTCAGACAAATTTCTCTGTTAAACACTAACATCAGTGCCATCACTGAGAAATTCCCCTCCTGATTGACCAGCTTAGAAATCTTTGGAATCCCAATAATCTCTCTCCTGTCTTTTGCAACGACTACTGGCAGCCATAGGAATATTCACAGTGCCCAACCTTATAGCACAGCACTTCCCAGATAACACAAAGTGTTTGATTTGCAATTATGGATTTGAAGCTACATTCTGGGTAAAACAAAAGGGGTCCAGACCTCCAGTTCCTGTTGTGTGTTCAAAGCACCACAAAATTTCCTCTAAAGATGGAGATTCTCTACGAATATTTAGGAATTGCTGTGAGAACTTAATCATCTTTATTTAATCAGGGACTAACAGCTAAAGTAAAGTCAGTGAAAGCCCTAAGGAAACATTTTTTAACTCTCAAAGGCAGGAGAAGAGCCTGTTTCTAATAATGTTGAGGTTTGCCAGTGTTGCTTTTCCCTTGTCTTACAGAATAAGTATTTACAGTTCAGCCATTATGTTCATTGGGGGCGATGCTGGTTTTTAATTTTTTGCAGATTTTGGAATGTCTGCACAAGTAGCTTAACCTGATGTCCCCGTGTTTTCCAAGCACAACCTCCTGCTCTGGTGTGCAGTTTTCACTCCACCCAAATGCAGAGCTGCAGGGCAGCAGATTCTCAGCTCTAAATCATCACTTCAGCTAAACCAAGGGGTGATGTTGCTTTATAGGTGCAAGTCCCCTCAATCCACCTCTGTCCACTGGCAGATGCAGCTTTGGTTTGGTCCATGAGACATTCATCATTTTAGGGAAATAAAAGTGCTCATTAAGACCAGGAAGAAGAAATGTCATGGTTGGATTATATCTGAAATATTTGGATTAAATTTGAGTTATTCCTCTTACAGTGCAGACACCAGCTGTTTGAGCAGTTAGATCATGTGCCCAAATGTGAAAAGCAGCTTTTAGGCAACTGTCACTTCTGAGGAGTTTTATTTTTGGAGAGCAGGGTCAGTGAGTGAAGGAGGAGGGAGAAGAGGCCAGAGGACGAGGTGCTGCATTCACATCTCCATTTAGGGAGGAAAATCAGATGTCCAAGGCTTAAATGCCCTTATCTGAAGGGAGGAGGAAACAGACAGCAGTGAACATGCACAGCAAATGCAGCTCTGCACAAAAATGGATTATCTGTAGTGTTACCCTACTGACCCAGGAGAGAAAATTCCTGAATTTTTGTCTTTTATCAGTCCCACTTTAAGTATTTCCTTAAAGCTCCTGTGGTAAACCTGCAGCAGCAATAATACTCCAAACCTGCAGACCAAAGCTCAGGCCACAGGTGGATCACTGCTACGTGAGATTTAATTTTTTACTCACCACCACAGGACTGAAGATTTAGTACAGTCTTAGGAAGAAAACCAACCCTATTTTGATAATTATTCACAGTATCAGACTAGAAAGGGCTGTCTCCAGACAAAAATCAGACCTCAATGTGCTTTATACAGCACAGATACTCTTTTTTAACCAGACCTTGAGGAGTCTCTTGTCCACCTCCCAAGCTCAGGAAGGGTCACCTGGAGCAGGCAGTGCCCAGATGGCTCCTGGACAGCTCCAGACAGAAATTCCATTTCCTGATGCACATGAGGAGCTCACTGCCCAAAGTTCAGTGCATGAAAATTGTAAGATAACACTTGCTCTTAACAAAAAGTGTATTTTTCCCCAGGAACAACATTTTATTTCCTGAAAGCTGGAAAAAAAATGCAAATTCAAGATGTTCTAGCCTTTGTGATTAAGTTAGAAACAGTGCCACATACAGGCAAGACAGCAGTTCTAAAAGGTTCTTTCAGCTGTGAAGGATTTTTAAAAGCTTCTTTTTAGCCAGGAAAATATACATTTTAATTTAATCTTTAAATAGAATTAATCTTGAAGGAAACATACATTTGGATCACAGGAGCACAGCATGAAATTCAAATAAATTACTCTGCAAATCGAAGGCAGAATGGCTTTCTAAACCTCAAATTCCAGCTCATCCCAAATACCCTTTTAAATATGGAAATAATATGACAAAAGCATGAAGCTCTTCACACAGAAAGCATTTTTTGGATGTGGATGCTTTCCACTCTTGCTGAAGAGTGTTGACAGAACAATACTTCAATTTCCTTTGCAACTGGCATGTTTAGGCTGTAATTTTTCCTTCAGAGAAGTCAGACATTTAATTCTTTCGGAACACTAAATCAATGAACTAACAATTACTGTAAGAAGACTTATGCTAGCTGGGGATATGATCCTCAGGCTTTTTGTTTTACAGTCTCAAAATAAATTTTACCATGTCATTCTTACCATCACCACATTGCCTCAGGACAAACAGAAACTGTTTGAGAAACCAATTTTCATCTAATGACAACTGAACCGACTAAATAAAACCTGACATTTTAAAGGAATATTCAGAGGTTGGAGTCGTAATCTTTGTGTTCTAGAAATGACATTGAGGTCGTTTAGTATTTTTTTTTCTTTAGAGGAAACAATCACAACAACATAAGAAAGCCTTCATCCAGTCTGAGGGAGGGAAATACAAACTGGAAAAAGTGCCAAGAGAGAAGACGACAAAATATTGGCATCTGGAGAGCTGTCTGCTTGGCAAGCATGCATGTCATTTACAAATGTTTGCCTTTAATTATATTCCTGGAAGACTTGGGTGAATAATCCACTGAGCAAGTTGCCACTTTGCAAATGCTGCTGCTTCATCCTATGGAAATAAAGGGTGGCCACTGTGGGGTTTTTGCTTCCTGTCATGACGCAGCCAGCAATGAAGGGCACAACTAAAACCAAAGAAATTTCTGATGTGACACCAGGATTGGGATTGAGCCATCAAATTTATGTCACATGGGGTCCACTCAGTCACCAGGCTGTACTGGAGAGGTCAGACCTGGAGGCTTTATAGTTCCTTGCTCATCTCTTCTTCTGGGTAAGCCCCATCTTAACAAGAATTTCCAGGCAAAGTAAGAAAAAAAAAATAAAATTATGGAATTCATAGAATAAGGGTGAACAACAGCTCGGTTCTGGGAACATTTTGGCAATTCCGAGAAGAAACATGTCACAACTTCCCCAGCTGAAAACATTAAGGACAAAATATTATGGGAAGAATGTTTTATCCAGTCAGAAACCAAGATGGAAACATGCCAAACAATGTTTTCATGATGCCTCCCATACTCAGCCTCTTGGGGGACAGACAAGGTGACAAACAGAGAACAGTGAGATTCCCAAAGCTTTGAAAGGAACCAAAACCCCTGATATTAATATTGAGGTGTACCAGCATAAATCACTGGTGGTAATAAAAGTGATTAAAATATGTTTATAAGTTTCTATTGTTTAGAAAAGGACACTTCTTTAAAATAACATCCCCAAGAGAACAAAACTGTATCTGCTTCAGTCTCAATAGAGCCTCTTAAATTAAACACTCATCTCAAAAAAAGTGAGTTTTTTTGAGTGCTCCCAAGTTCTGGAGCACTGTGTGCTCTCATATTTTCATTTTGCAAATTAACACACGAGATCTCTTCAGGGTGAAGCACTCTGCCAGAGCTGGGCATCTCCAGCCTGCTGCAGAAAGGTGAGGAGAGACACAAAATCCTGGAACAACACAGAATTCCTTATCCTGCTTTTGGTGAACTTTTACAGACACGGAAATGGAGCCCATCTGAATGAAATTTTATCAGCTTCTCAGGGTTTCTTGTTTAGAGGCAGAGCACAGTGCACTCACCTCAGCCTGGATGTGGCCTGCAGACCCTGGCCTGGGGAAATGGGACCTGGACAAGGCTCACACAGCTGGACACAACCCCTGAGAGGGAGTCCCAGCCCCTGCCAGCAAAACTGCTGGGAGGGATTCAGGGGGTTAAGAGATCCCTCCCTGTTTGTTTGGCTGGGTGAAAGGAGTCCTGGGGGCACCACACACAGCTCTGCTCCACTTCCTGGCTCCAGGAAGCAAACAGCTGGGAAAGAAAGTGCTTAACAACACATCTGCAACAACCCTTTGTGTCTGGTGACTGCCCAGTCCAGTTACTTCTCCTTGGACCCAACCTTTTTCCAATCACTACTCTTAGAACAAAAAAAAATTTTTAAAAAATTATATTTCCCTTATAAAGCTACCACCATTCAACACAGCACAGATTCCAGGGCTCTGCCTGCCTTCCAAATGCCACAGATTTGCCTTGGGGTGCCAAAGTGCAAAGCACTGCTCCACCCTTCAGCATCCTGCTTCCCAAGCCCCTGCCCCATGTCATGTACACACACCCATGTGCATATATCCATTTAAACACATCCCTGCCTGCCTGCTCTGGGTCCATGCCCTCACAGCCCACCATCCAGGCTTTATTTTTGTGTTAGAAATCGGGTTGGACTCATCACAGACAGAAATGCTGCTGCATATGAAACAAGATTTCAGCTTGCTGGGGGGTTACACTGGTGAAATTGGTAATTGTATGTGAAGTTTATATTGCTTAATTTTAAATTGTCTCTGGTAAAATGCAATCCAATATGAAATATTTGCTGTTAACAGGATTCTCTCAGGGTCCAATGCCCATCAGATTTCCAGAGACAAGCCTGTTAATTATTACTTTGAAGCTTTGGTGACAAAGGTTACTTTAGGATAATAATAGACTAAACCTGCAGGCAAAGCCAACACAGGTTTTTCAGTTTGTCTGGTGACAGCAGAACACCTGCAGAAGCTGAGGCAGGGCTTGGAGCAGAGATGTCAGAGCCACTGAGAAAGGATCAGTGTCATGTTGAACATGAATTAACACAGTGGTCATGGTCTGTGCATTTCAACCCTCCCATCTCCTTTTCTGGGATAAGAACAACATTTCCTCAAGTGATTATATGTATTTTTACTATATTCAATAAGGTATATCTTGTGGCAACTGTCTCTTCCTCTGTGGAAATAAAGGCCTCCCCTTTGCACTTCAGGTTGGCTCCATAAAAGATTAGCTAACAAACACATAAATAATAATATCAGCCTGGAACTCAGGAGACTCCTTTGGAGTCTCCCTGTTTCCTCAGGAGGCTGCTCTCAGGTGTTGTGAGCTGTCAAGCACGTTTTACATGCCTGATATAACAAAAATCCTCCTGTCTGGTTCTTCCTTTTCCATCCAGCTATGAAAAAAATCCCAACCCAAATGAACCTCCCAGTTGTGAAACACACAAACACACTCCCAAAAAAAGCCACCTTTGTTATGTCTCAGCCAAGAAAGGGCAATGGACTGCAGGAAACAGCTGCCTGGAGCTCCCTACCTGCACCTGCCAGGGTGCTAGAAGGTGTCACATTTTCTTTTCAGAACATCTTCAGTGAAAAAAAATAAAACAACCAAACCTAAAAACCTTAGGAGAAAATAATAATGGGAGAAGGGAAAAAACAAAATAAAGCCCACAATGTTTTCAGTGAATTGTTTGGCTGGACACCATCAGAACATGCTGTTCCAAGTACCTTAAAAGACCAACAAGAGAAAGTCCTTTAAAGCTGAAACATGTTTCCTTGCCTCCAAGAAAAAAAATCCAAGAAATATTTCAGCTACATTAGCATATTTGGGGAAAAATTACAACATTAAAATTAAAACCAAAAAGTAATTGAAACCAGTATTTTCCTCCCACAAAATAATCCACTGTTTCTCCCCTCCATTTTTACAAAATGTGTGTGTTTCTCAATAAGATCAATTACTTGGAACAGCTGGGACTATTATTAACTTCAAAATGAGTACAGGATCATATTAGGGTAGCACAAATAATGACAATGTTATTCTATCACGATGCACTCTATGAGAACTTCCATTCTTCGTTGGTAAAATGAGAATTCCAGTTCCAAGGGGTTCCAGTTTCTTTTTTGATCCCTGTAGATCAATGCATCCTATATGTATTTGAGTTATTAGAACTCTTATTTAGATTACATTTAGATTTCAACATCCCCTCCAAAATCCTGGCTGCTAAGTGCTGCAGAAAGTTTTGAATTTCAGTGAATTCTTCTGTATCTCACGCACCAAATCACAATTTACCTCCTCTGTCTCATCACTCCAGGGCAAAACCAGGTGGCCACACTTCTCTTGAAAATGACATTACATTTCCAGCTGCTGGTGAAAATTATCCAAATCAACTGATTTCACCAAATAAAGCAAGAAAGCAGATTCTGAACCCAGCTGATCCAGAACTGCAGCCATACAGGAAGGGTAAGATTTGTTTTGACCTGGATTTGAAAGACTTTGCCTTCCACTTTTGGACACCTCATCTAGGAGCCCACTTCCCTGGGATCTTTGCAAACCCCACATTTCCAGTCTGTGGATCACCAGGATGCAAGGACAGCAAGAGAGGCACAGAAGATCACTCACTCACCAAATCTACCCTCATTAAACAAATAAAGCTCTCGAGGCAGATTTTTAGTGGCTCCAACAAAACATCCCTAAGCTTCAGAAGCCAAGTGCCAGCACTAATTTTACCCTTAAAGAAACACAGAGCACGATGAAGCCCTGCCCACCCTGGCATCTCAGAGGGATGCCAGCTCATTGTTCTACCCCTAACGCGACCCTATCACCCCTCCCCTTCCCTCCCAGCTCAAAATTAATTCTAGCAGCGTGAAGACAATTCGACTTAATTGCAGCTGCATCGTCTCCTGCAGGATCTCGCTGCCAATCCGCCGTTTGAATGTGCAGTTGCCAGGGCAACGGGTGCGCAGAGGATGCTTTTGTGCTGCCACTTGCATCCTCGGGAGCCGTGCCAAGCCCGGAGCTCCCGCAGCTGGGATGGGTTTAACACCTTCCTCCCCGGAGCCCCCTGTCCTTCCTGCCATCGCCAGCCCTTGGCAAGCAGCTCCTCCTGCTCTGCAGATCCTGACCTGCACGGCAGGGACAGATGGCTGCAGCTCAGCACCCAGGGTGCTGGAACAACTCCCCTCAAACGTGCAGCAGTGCCAGACTCTGCAGAAGGTTTGGGGTACATGGGTCATCCTTAATGAGGAAGGAAAAGATCCTTCACCATCATTCAGGAATTATTTTCTTCTGGTGGTTTCCCATCTGCCTGTTGTTGTCCCCTCACCCACCCTCTATACACTGACAGAAGGCTGCTTCATGTCTGGAGGACTACATGGTCCCTGCCTCCACAATTTTAACCTAAAAAGCATGATTAATGTGTACAGAAACCTCCTCATCAATCTGTGATTATCTTCCAAGGCAGACTGCTTCCCAGAGTTTAGCTCTTAATAGCTTTCCTATTTCTTTAAGATGAAGGGTTTAAACATAGGTCAGAACCTACTTTGCCTATGACCTTTAATACCACTTTTGAGTCTGCAGGGCTTAAGCCTTTCTCTAAAAATTAAGGTGCACTGCAATAATTCTCTTTATATACACACATGTGCAGTTAGCAAAGAAATATCTGACTTTAAACTTTTCCACAGATAATGAGCTGCAGCTGAAGATCACAAGCTAAATCTGTTTTTAATGGCAAGGAAACTATTTGCAACAACAGCAAACAGCCTCCCTGCTAGTGCACTCACAACTAATTACAGCACACAAAAGTGCCTGTTGAAATGATCACCAGTGTCATCTAGGAAGTCCAAAAATCCTCCAGCAGCCCTGTACAGCTGCATTCATGGAGTGAATGTCTGAAAGTCACCCACTGAAGGATGCTGGACTGTCTGCTGAGGACAACATCCATGGTGTTGAGATCCAGGGCGTGACAGACACATAAGGAAAAGAAGCCAGTTCAGGATTGATTCCATCTTAGTGCAAAGCTGAGTCTTTCACAGCCCTTTTCTGCTACAAACAGGTCCCAGAGAAGCACAGCAAACAAGCAAACCACAAGACACGGGCTCACACAGACTCCAACTTGAAACCACCTTTGTGTCCCCAGCTGGGCTTAAGGCACGTGGAAGGATTTGTGAGTTCACTCAAAGCTCAGCAGAAGCCCAGCACCTCTTTGAAACACATTTCATCACCTCCCAGATGCCACATGTGCCATTATTTCCAGTGCAAACATGAAAGTCACAGCATACAGAGACCTACACTTGAAGAAGAGTCAATAACCACCAATAGCAGAGAAATGTGGGCAATTCTGAGATAGGGAGGGAAACAGAAGCCTAAACTTCAGCTGTTTCAGTACGTGTAGCCTTTGCAGAATAAGTAATTTTTTCAGGACAACAACAATTATATCATGCAAAGCTTTAGGGGTGAGGAGGAGACATGGGGAGGGACCCCTGATCTGATTAAGCAAGAGGATTGCTATCGCTCCGTATTTTTAACTGGAAAAAAAAAGCAGCTGAAGGAATTTAAAAGGCACATTCTGGTGTGAAAATGTGATCATTAAACCATGAGCCACACTCCAGAAGGGAGCTGGGAGCATGGAGAGGGGATCTGGCAAAGCAGGTAAATGTCACTGTTCAGGGGGGCTGTTACAACCCCATCACTTTGTCACACACAGGGCAGCAGTGCAGCTGCTCTGAGAGGAGTGCACATCACTGCCATGCCAGCTGATGGCATTCCCCTTTAATATCCACTCTCCTGCAGCTCTGGATTCCCCCCAGGCCCCATCCTGGCAGATATCCCAAGGTATGATGAGCTGTCACTCCACTCCATGCCCCAAAACTGCTCTTGCAGTGGTCATGCAACTGCTCAAAGCCTGACACACTGCCAGGACACCTCCTTCTCCTGCAGGCACCACTGGGCTCCACACGAGTCCCAAACATAAGCAGATGTCTCTGGTCTTGTTCAAACTGGAAAACAGGGTCAGACTGCAGTGACACAGCTACAGAGGAGACAGGAATTAAATAATGAAGAGCATTGCATCTGAGGGACATTTAACCCAGGCATGCTTACACCTGACAGCCAAGTCTTTCATGACCCTCATTCCATGAAATTTATGGCAACTGGGTTACTGTTGAATATTCTGGAGGACACTGAGACCACAAAATCTTGCCACTGTGGAATAAAGAACATTAATGCAAAATCTGTAAAGTTCACCCAGACTAAGTGCCCACGCAGGGATTTGCCCCAAGTTTCCTTTGCCTTCCAAATGAGAGCAAAATCTTAAACAGGTAACAAGGTAGGGGTGGGTTTAGGGTTTAAATCAGCACTTGTAAATATGAAGATGTTTCAGCTCCTGAGACAATGGATCATTTTCCACTAGTTAGAAACAAAAGCTGGTGCTGCCTCCAGTAAACATGTGAAGGTGCAGAAGTCAGAGCTCCTGATTTCTCTGATTTCTTTCTCTGATTTCACCTCAGCCCTGGATAAATCACCAACCTGCTCATCCCACACACCCCAATTTGGGAAGTGGGGAGACACTTGTACTGTTTATTCTTATCCCTGTATCATTCCAGAACACAGTACTGCCTTATTTCCTGGACTTTTCACTCACATGGTGATAACCACCCCTGAAAATGCTGGAAAACTGGTGAGAAGAGTGGAGAATGGGGCCCATGGCATGCAGTGTTTCTAGGAAAAAGGGCACTGGGCTGTGCAGACACAACTCCCCACCTTCAGCCAGGTATGTGACCTTTGGAGTTAATGGGAATTTAATCAAATAGAGCAGTGTCCCTCTGTGGACTGGCACACAAGAGGGTTTCTTGGGAAGCAGATCAGCAGCCCTGTCTCACGGTGTCTTTCTGTGCTGTTTTCCTGAACACAGACCAGCTGTGTCTTCCCAGAACATCAGGGTGCAATCACAGCCCTCTCATAAAGAGAAGATGCAGCTGAAAGCAGAATCAGGGCTTATAAAACACAAGGTCAAGCAGGGAAACCAGGAAAGCTCATGATAAGAGTCTCATTCTGTAGGATCAGACTATTTTCCTTTGTGAATGACTAAAGAACACTGTTTGTCTCTGAAGCAAGCTTACCCACTCAGTCCTCACATGCCTGCCTGCCTGCCCTGCTTGGGGGATCACTGCTGTTTGTTTAACACTGACAAAGATGTCCTTGAGATTCCATCCTTTTTGCAGGGGTCAATGAAAAAGTTCACACAAACCCGAAGTTTAGTTAAAAATAAGAGAGACAAAGTATCCATTCAGCAGTGCCAGTCATTGCTGGGTAGTTTCAGCCCATGCTGAGCAGGACCACCACACAGAGGCAGTGTTAACCAGGACAGGTGGCCAAGGACATCCCACAGACAGGGGGTCAGAGGTTTCTGCCTCTCGGCAGGACACAGCTGCCCCAGCCCCACTTCAGCCTGGTAGAGGGGGCAAACTCCAGGGAAATCACAGGAAAAGAGCAGGATGGGCTCTGATGCTAGTATCAGTGGGCAGAAAGAGTGCCCACTAACCAGGGGGAGTTTCTTACTCTTTTTCCAACAAACCAGGAGGTTTTCCCCACAGAGAATCTCCTCAGGAGCTTTCCTGCATGAGCTGAAGGGCTCTGGAAGATGCTGCACCTTTGAAGTGGTCACACTCAGCTCAGTTGTTATTTCACAGGTTTATCTCAGACAATCTGGGGTATTAGCAGAGCCCAATGTCCTGAAACACCAGCAAAGGATTCACATACCAGGGCAGGTTTAGATTAGATATAAGGAGAAATTTCCTTACCAAAAGGGTTGCCAAGCACTGGAACTGCCTGCCATGGGAAGTGGTTTTTAGAGACCTGGGGCTAGGGGGACATAGCTTGGTAGTAGACTCAGCAGTGTCAGGGTAAGGGTTGTACTCAATGATCTTAGAAGTATTTTTTCAACCTAAAATCCTTTTTCAGCCTAGAAGATTCTCTGGTTCTGTGTTGTTTGCATCAACACAAGAATTCACTCTCTGAACTTCTGGTTGGCAGAGGCCAGGGACTGGTGGGATATGGTTCAACATCTCAGGGGTGTCAGGTCAATCTCTGTGTGGTTTTATGAGAAATTATAATAAAATTTGTGTAAACAGAACATTAATTAATATGTGAGGTTTCCTACATTAACGTCATGTTTAATGGGTAATAATTGAATGCAAAGCTAATCACTGACCTACAATTAGACCTCAAACCACTGACTACCACCTTGAACAAACTCATACACACAAGAATGGCCCAAAATGGCATCCTTGGCTAGAGTTTAGCTCTTGCTTCACATCTCTTACAAAGAACAAACACTCTTCCTGACCTCACTGTGACTAGTTGCACAGTATCACGGTGTTTCCTTTTCTAGGAGGGGATGAAAAACACCAATAAACAGGAAAGTGCTCAGAAATAAAAATAAACCCACAGAGTTTGGAATGTCTTCTTTTTCTTTCTCAAATTCATTATCCCCATTCTTTAGTCTCATGTCTTACTTGAAAAACCAAAATGAGAAGCAGGAAAGCAACCCTTAAACTGCTCAATAAAATTCCAGTAGAGAAGTGGCTGTGAGGAATGAGCACCACCAGGAAAGAAGAAGAAAAGAGAAGCAGCCTCAGGCCATCCTGGCAAAGAGAGTCCAGCCTTGATCAGCCTCATCTGTTGTCCCCTGTGACAGAGGACACAGAACAGCACCAGCTGCACATGAAGGACATCACATTGGCATCATGTTTTCTAAGGAAAGACACCCCAGTCTGTGCTTCCAGAAGATTAATCCCAAAAGTGGACATGGGTGAAGTAAAGGAGAAATTCATCATGCTTAAGGGCAAAAATACTGTGTGCATCTGGCTAGAGGCTTCCACTGTCCTCTCCATTACACTTGTCACAGTAAGAGAACAGATGACTCTGATGGAAAGCCAGACTGGGAATGGGTTTGTGTTCTTCTGAACTGTTTGCTTGTGGCTTTGAACTGATTTAAAAATACATGTGAAGCATAAAACCTTAGATCAAACCAACTAACAGACCCCAAATACAGGTGATATTAATGATTTGAAATGCCTACTACATTAGTGACAATTCAGAGCAAATGACATATTTGTTTTCCTGTTAAGATGCCAGTAAAAGAGGCAAATAGACACAAGAATTCTTGGTTGCTTACAGATAATAGCTGTTCATTTGGCACAGAAAATCACTGGTGGATAATTGAGGTTTTACACCAAGTCAGAGGCAAAATCCACTGTGAATTCAGCACAGCCATGCAGAAATCAGAGCTGGCATCAACCAGTAAAAGAAAACTCTCCACTGTCTCTGGGTTGTTGGCATCAGCACCAGAATTCACCCTCTGAACTTCCGGTTGGCAGAGACCAGGGACTGGTGGGATATGGTTCAACATCTCAGGGGTGTCAGGTCAATCTCTGTGTGGTTTTATGAGAAATTATAATAAAATGTATGTAAATAGAACATTAAGAATATTAATCTATGTAAACAGAACTTGCTGCTAAGGCTTCACCAGAACCAAACTGAAACAGCTGAGGGAGAGGATGGCAATTCCCAACAGAACAAAGCTTTGCTCAGACACCTCTTGGTGGAAGTGTCTGTGCTGGAGGGGTGAGAACACACCCATCCATTACCTTTGGCCGCTTCCATTCCACTTTCCCTTTTGCTGCTAGGTCATAGTAAAGGGATTCATCCGAGGCTGGAAACTCAGGATCCTCAAAGAGCCGGCCCTGCTGGAGGCACTGCCCCTTCAGCTCGTGGTACTTCTGATCTCGGAAGAGCTGCACTGATGGAGACATCTTCCTGTCTAGGTAACACCAATATTGGACAAACTATGAAGGCTCTTGAAAGTCCATAGCTGATACCAGTCACTGGTCTTTAAAAAGAGAGCATGTAACTTCTTCTAAATGAGGTGACTGATTTATTTAAAATAAAACAATAAAAACACAGACTAAAAATCAGATTATGTTAAAGACTAGGAAAGTATAAACCCAAGAAAATCTTATAGATAAAGATCATATTTTTGTCTGAACAGAATTCTTATCAGGAAAGAGCCCAGGCCAGCACAAACCCAACATTTTGCTTTGTCTAATTGATTGGAAAGGTAGCAGAGTCAGGCTTGGCTCTCAGTCTGCACCATGTGTGAAGGGCTGGGCCATCTTTCTGTCCTCATTCTTCTTCTGGCCACTAAAACTTGAATTATCTACTCCAAATCTTATGCCTAAAAAACCAAAACCAGATTTCCACATTTCTCCATCTTAATTTAAGTGATAATACTTTGGCTTGTAATATTGTCTTTGAACTTTATGTTACATTTCAGGGAACTGAATTCCCAGAAGGAGAAAATACTTGCAAATAATTTATAAGAACTAAAAGTATTTTTAAAAACACAGCAACAACAAAAAACCCAAACAATGTGTTCTCAGACCTTAATTCCCAGAATCCTGACAATCAAACTTGGCAAGTTTATAGTCGCACCCACAGAGCTCAAATAAATTGCTTTAAGACATTTTACAAATGAGAAACCAATTACAGAAATCACTCAAGATAGTTTGAAATTTGGAGGACGTGAGGGATGTTACCTCTGCTTCAAGAGAGGGAGTGGTGAGAGAATCTGAACTTACCCTGTTTGGAAAGGTCCTGTGTGTCAGTTCCTCTCCTCTTCCTTCTGTTCACAGGCTGAAATTGGAGATGTATCTCCCCTTCCTTGCCTAATAAAGACAAGGGCAGGTTGAATTAACCAACATCCTGCTCTGGAGCATGGCACCACATCATCCTGGCAGCCACTCGCTGTGTCCAGCTGCAGGGAGCTCAGCTGCTGCTCCTTGAGCCACCTGCAGCACAAATTGGATGAGATTCCACAAATCTGCAGGAAACTAAACCAAGCTTGTGCAGGTGTGCAAGTGAGCACAGCAGGAGAAATACAGAGGAGTAATGAGGAACACTTGGAAATGTCAAATTTACTGTGACCTTTGCTCTTGTGAGTGAAAGCTGTTTGTGGATGGCCCATCCCTGGAAGTGTCCAAAGCCAGGCTGAATGGGGCTTGGAGGAACTTGGGACAGTGGAAGGTGTCCCTGCCCATGGCAGGGAGTGGCACTGGATGGGCTTTAATATCCCTACCCAAAAAAGCCCATTTTGTGATTCTATTACTTTCTGGTTACTTATATCCCAAAAAAAAAAAAAAAAAAAGTCACAAGGCCTCTCACTTGGCAGGTGGCCTTCCAAGACAGGGCAAATAGATTTGCTTCCCCCCACAAACCAGTTCTTCGAATTCAAGTGTAGAACAACTTGTCAATTTTACAGAGGTACCTCAGGGACCACAACAAAATAGTCTGACTAATTTGGGTGGGATATAGATTATTCCATGATAACTGGCATTCTTGATCATTAAAAATTCCCCATGAGCTATCTAACATTCTAAACCGAGTCTATTTGTTTTTAAAATAGCCCCTGCGTGATGAGGTTTCTGTCACTGCCTAATTCATTGAGATAGGTCTTTCATGATCTCATTCCCCTGCCCTTTCCCCCCACCTATCTGCCAGACAGGAATGTGAGTCCTTCCAGGATTAACACTCCATTCCACAACAGCCTGGAATGTTCTGTGGCAATGCACAGAAGGTGGTGATAAAACACTGCCTGCCTTGCCCTGGGCTGCACAGGCAGTGCTCAACAAGGGAAACATCAACGAGGAGGAGGCTTCTCCTGCCAGTCTCTTATCCTGCCCCTCTCCAGGCTCCCTGTGACATCTGCAGTGGGGTTTAGGGGCTCAAGCACCCAGAGCTGCTCATCCTGGCTGCTGAATGTTTCACCCCCACCCAGGAAGCACTGAGCTGAAGTCTCATCACCATCTGGAAAACCAGGAGGAACCCACTTTCACAGGAACCCAGAGCTGCCCATTGTAAACTCAGTATAAATATCTCTTTCTTGTTGGAAAGCCCTCCATCAAGAATATCAGTGCAGTTTCTATAAAACAGCCAGGTGGTTTGAGCACTGAGGATGGAGGGGCACAGCTGAGCTCACCTCTCCTGGGGTGTTCACCTACCAGGACATGGCCTGAGGCAGACCTGCCTCCCATTCCAAGGCTTATTTTTGAAGCAGCTCCCAGTTTTTGACCCTCAGTTGACCACTGAAGCTCCCAAACTAAGAACCACACTCCTTCTTCCAGTCAGGGCACACAGCAGCAGGGCATGCCCCTGCTCCACACCCACAGCTTTACTCTGCCTCAGCTGGCACTCCAACCCTGCAGTGCTGAGGAAATATTGCAGGGCTTGGCAGCTGCTCTGCCAGGGTTCTGCCTGCTCTGCTATGTGATATAGAGTGAGCTCTGCACACTGGACTAAGAAACACAGTCCTAAAAATACTGCACCCCACTGCAGAGACACTCTGTCACTCCACAGAGAGAAGGGACCACTCCAGGGGAGGGACAGACAAGAAAAGAAGGGGGGAAAAAACCCTGAAGAGTTCTACAGGCCACCCAATCCCCCGTGGTATCAGCAGAAATACAGGAGGTCTCACGTCGCTGAGCTTTCAACCTCTCAGCTTTTAAATCCTTCTCTGCCCCTCTGTTTTTCCAGAGAGTTCCCCATTCTGATTAGGAAAAGGGTTTCAGCAGAAGAGTGAAGCTGGTGCAGAGTCGCCTCTTCAGCCTGACCACCGTACAATCTCAGTTTTACTTACAGTTTATACTCAGAGATGATTCCTCTGCCGGAGCCAGTCACAGCTAAATCACATTCAACACTGGGCAAATACCAGCAGCCATAAATTAAAGGGACATTCATTTGAAATTCAGGTCTTCACTAGAGCTTTAAGACAACCTTTGAGTGTTAAACTATCCAACAGTATTTCTTTACACTCACATTTCCCTGTCTTAACCTTTCTCTCCCCCAGCTGCTACACAGGAGATCCACACCAAACAGCACTGACTGTCCAGGCAGGCGTGTGAGGAATAACTACACCCTCCTTATCCTAGAATTCATGCAATAAATACACAAACCTGAACAGAATTCATCTGCTCTCACCCCAGTTTTGTTTCTCTGTGTAACCAAGTGACATGCAGGGTAAAAGCTCAGGCAGAGCAGTTATTGCAGCTGTTAAGCCCAGCCATCCCTCCCACTCCCATCCCAGCCTGAGGGGTGCAGGGACACCAGGGCTGGGTTTTTCCAAACCAAACCCAGCCTTTCAGCCCCAGAGGCCAAGCAGCTGCAGAGGGTCCTCGGTGCCAGATGAAACTCCTCTGCAAGGAGAAGGCTCGGTGTGTTGTAATGCATAAATTCTATCACACACCCCTCTTTGCTGTTCCAGCTGCAGGACTCCAAGGAATTTCCATGCACAGCACCAGGACTAAAAGGGCAAAGTGCATTTCCAGGCAGGATTTAAGGCTACAGTTGGGCACAGCTTTGAAAATGAAACTGCTTCTTCCAGAAGTGGATCCTGAGTTCAGGCCCATACTCCTACTGGTTCAGGAGCCCCTGTCTGGGAAGGCCATGGAGGGATGCCAGAAATTATGCTCAAAGTATATTCCATGCTCTGGGGTAGCCTCCCAGGCTGAGAGAGCTGGGGTGCCTCAGCCTGGAGAAGAGAAGGCTCCAGGGAAACCTTAGAGCAGTTAGGAACTTTCAGTTCCTAAAGGGAGTTTTTAAAAAAGAGGGCAAGCAACTTTTTACATGGGCAGACAGTGATAGGACAAGGGGAAGTGGTTTTAAATCAAAAGAGGGGAGGTTTAGATTAGGATATCAGGAAGAAATTATTTTCTGAAAACTGGCACAGGTTGTCCAGAGAAGTTGTGGACTCCCCATCCCAGGAGTGTTCAAGGCCAGGTTGGATTGGATTTTGAGCAGCCTGGAATAGTGGAAGATAGCTCTGCCCAGGGTGGTGGAATGAGATGAGCCTTCCAACCCAAACCATGCTGTTATTGTATGAACCCAGTTTGAAGATTATTGTCCATTTGCAGGTACCAAGTTGTCACCCTAGCAGGAGTAATAGCCACCCACACCTGATTCTCAGGTTTCTCTTTTGTGCCTGCAGTTGTGTACCTGTTTTGACAACACACAAAAACCTCCCAGCTTCCAAACTCTGCTCCTTCAACACTGACTCCTCACCAAACCTCAAAGCCACTGTTTGGACTACGAGAGCAAAACAGGGACCCAAGTATTTCACTGTTTGCAAACATAGTTTTGGATTTTCCCAAACATCTCTGTCTCCATAGTTTGCTTCAGAACAATCAAACCAGTGAGTGCCTCCAAAAAAGCAGCCCCGCAGCCAAAAGCTTTAAATTACTCTGAGCTGGTTTTCTGTAAAACTAATTAAAGGAACTTCCAGAGCTCCAGCTGGAAAAGGTTACTGCTCTTTCTCGCTGTGCAGAGTGATCACAGGTCCTTAAAACGCAATGACTTCGCAAATCTGTATTAAGAGTGCAGGGGAACTTAAAGCAGTTGAAAATCTTTCACTTCATAAACACTGTGGTTTCACAATCTTGGCTGTTCCGCTGCTACCGCTGCAGCAGAAGCATCTCTTCTGGAGAAATTTACTCATTCAAATTCTTTCAACAACTCAAGACATTAACTGGGAGGCTTTATGCTGGACTAGATCTCCTTACCTTCTCTGCATAAGCCAATAAAAATGTATAAAGTCAGTGTTAAATCCAAGTTGTTTGGATGTGCAATTGCATTAGTAAGAATATATTCCATTTTGATCAAATTTGCTGCACAAGATAATTTAATAGCACCCAGTATTAATGACCACGATCCAGGGTTCTCAGTAGTTCTGGATGGCAGTGCTCTCCCTGACTGAGTGAAACACCAAATTTATTGTGCTCTGGGGATACCAGGATTGTGCAGCATTAGCCCTTCTTTCATCCAGTATTTGGATTTTCCAACAAAATAAGGTTAGTGTGACTATTTTATGGCCTCTAACTCGGGACTTTTATAGGCATATAAAGGTTTCTCTGTTAGCTCAGCTCAAGAATCTTTCATCCAGTATTTGGATAACCATTTGCTTTCTTGCAGACAAGCATTTGCTTTCTTGCAGAAACAGAAGGGTGTTAACCTTGTTCTGCTGTGCAGTTTTGCTACATTTCAAATCAAGAATGGGAACCACATATTTTCATCTGGGAGTATCTGCCTGTATCCTATCGCTTCTGAGCAGGAATGTGGGGGAGAGTAACTGGACATCAGGAGCCCACAACATGTTTGCTTTCACAGGCAGTATCACAGCCTGGCACAATCATCAGGCTATAAACCAAAGCTTTTCTACCAAAAAATTAATTACAACACTCGTACTGCAGCAGCACAGTGCTTAACCAGGCTTTTCTTTCAGGCCTCACTGGGATAGGAGAGGTTCTGTGGCACTTCAGCTGGGAGTCAGGATTTAGATTGCACTGCAGAGGGTGGGTGCTGGGTCAGGACCAAGCCTGACATTTCCTAAGCCCAGGAGTGGAGCAGGAGCTCTGCCAAGAACCTGCCACTGATTTTCACAGATTGTTCTCTCTCCAACTCTCTATCTCACCAGCTCCTGGGGAGATAAAGTGCAAACCCATTCTGACCCTTCAGGATGGGAATACAGAAGCAAACGGCTGCTGAGAAAAGCTGCCGTTGGGGGGAACAACTGCATCTGGCATGAGCAGAAACATCCCAAATTTGTAGGGCTGATGGTCAGGGGTGTGTGGGATCTTTTCAGCTTGAGAACTGAGTGAAATCAATATACACCTGTGACTGTTCAGCAGTACAATGCTGATTTCACAGTCAAAACCACTCTAAGTCCTGGCAGAACACACACAGAGAGGACAAACTCTGGCTGGACTCCCTCTGTCCCCTCCTTGCCTTTCCCATGAGAGTTTATCCCCGAGTAGTTGCCTGTGAAACATTTTTAACCATTCTCTCTCTCACCTCTGGCAAAGGCAAAGGTTTAAAATGCAATGGGATTAGCAGCAGAACAGAATTTTGCCTCCACCTGATTTCCAACTGAAACCTTCAACAAAATCCTGAAATTCTTAAAGATCATTACAACCAGAGACAAAACCCATGGCTCCTTTCAGGATTTTCCAAAGTGCATAGGTGTCTTCATGTTTCAAGAAACCTTGTCCTTCAGTGGCTTCCAGCATAGCCTCAAAATCAGACACATTTCCAGTTAACATCAGAGAGGTACAATTCCAGTTAGATTTTTTTAAAAAGTCATTTAATACAGTAGATGCCAATTGTTACAATTAACATTAATCCAGTCAAGTGATCTATAAAAAGCTATAAAGAAAATGCAAACAGCATTGTCACTTCATTCATTCAAGCCAAGGTTTTGTGCTGAAACCACAGGAAACAGCTTTCTTCAGAATTGCAGTACCTCTCAATTCTGCCTTTTCATAAAGTTAGTTAAAAAAAAGAGATTGCAAATTAATCAGTAACTCCTTATCAGGCCACTCCATTACTTTATATATCCACTTATCAATTCTTTTAGATACAGCACAAAAATCTTTCCTTCACAAGAACAATGAAAAAAAGTAAAAAAAAAAAAGCCTTGAATTTCACAGTGAAAGATTCCACAGTGAGCACTGACAATATTTTGGAAGATCAGAGACAGGATGGCAAATGGAATTGTGAGCAGAGATCAAATCACACTTTATCCCCTTTCTTTGGAATAACTGTAAAGGATGCCTGTAGAGAGAAGAGTAGAGTAGAACTGGTTATCCCAGAAGAAAGGAGAGCACCCATGCTTTGGCAATAAATCCTGCAATAAAGTTTAGGTCAGAGTTAGCACAGAGCTGTGACTTTCTGAGAGAACTATATATTAAACAAACTCAAGTAGTCCAAAGCATTTTCTCCCTGTGTTGGCTCATTATGGTTCACACAGAGTTTTCCTTCCTGGTGACAAAGGCGTTAATCAGTAAACACCAGTCAGGCACTCACCTGGCTGGGGTCACACGCTGCTCAGGGAACATCCAACTCCAAAGTGGCTCCTGCAAACACTGATCCCTCGGCTTTTCAACCTGGAACTCTCTGGGCTGTACCACGATCACATCTCCAGGGGGGTGTGCGTTGGGATAACTCTGCCAGGGATGCCCCAGGGACACCAGGAAAGCTCCGAGCTGACCCAAAGTGCAGAGCCTCGTGTGCTCCTGACACACAAACTCTCAGCTGTGGCTGTGGCTGGAACTGTGAATGAACTCTTGAAGAAGGAGATAAGGCCAGGCTGTTTGGCAAGAGTTGCAGAGTTTGTTTGGATTTTTTTTGTAGGGAAAACAACAGATTAATGTGCACTGTGAAAAAAAAAAAGTTATATTCCTTATTAGGCTGCACAGCACTCATCCTTCCCTCCCTGTCCTAGTAAAGGAATTGGTATCACTTTACGGGGGTAACAAAGTTTAGAACCCAGAAAATAATACATTTCTCTGTGCTGTGGCAAAATAAAAAGTAGGACACAAAGAAATTCTCGACAAGAAATGGTTTTGGAAAAACAAGCTTCTCTCCATACTTTGCTCAGCCTCAATTTCCTTTTGGGTAAATCCTAAACATCTGGGTTAATTTGACTTGAATTTTTTCTGATTTGAGGATTATAACACCTTTATTTTGCTATTATGTGGCTGCTATTTGTATCTTAGTAAATGTAGTCCCATTTTTGAACAAGCATTATTTCAAAATGCATTACAAAATTCCATCTCTACCATAGTTTTATATATCCTCCCCAGTTTTATTCCTCCATTTAATCCTCATTGTAGTATAACTTGTCTACGTTTACAGAGGGGTTCATTACTTCTCCTCAACATTATTACTGTGCAAATCTCCTAGAGGAGATTGGATCTCAGGGGATGAGTTACATCCACAAAATACTTTGAAGATGATTAAGAAGTATCACAAATTTCTGTACTGCAAGGTTCACCGCAGGATTATTTGCTCTTTTACCCCAATTCCTTTTGAAGGCACGCCAAAATTTGGACTGAAAGTCCCTGGAAGCTGCCACTACAGTTTTACTATTTCATGAGTAAAAAAGCGTTCCATACTAAAGCCATGTGTTTCCAATTCCTGATTGAGTAAGTAGCCCAGAGTTTAAATCATAATAAAAAGCTGATGCCTGTGCATTACATGCACACTGTGATTCATTTGCACAGCTGAGGAAAGAACATGAAAACCTCCACAAGAGCACAACAAAATTCCACTCTGTGAGCTGATAATAATATTCACAGCTTATAAGATGTGCTCTTGCAGTAGCTGTCTTTGCTTTGATCCAGTGCAGAACAAAACCATGAGAACTTTTTTATGTGAGTGGCGTAATCCAAGAATTGAATGGGATTTGTTTGGGCTGAGGAGGAGCTCTTGCTGGAAGCCTTGTCAGAAACAGAAATTCCTTTGGACAGGCAGCAAGATGAGCCACACGGATGACAAGTAATGGAAAAATAAACCCTGGAAAAGAGGTCTCACTTATCGTGAACCATTTAACCTTACAACTTCGTACCTGAAATCCTTGAATGAACCCTGCAGCCTTCAGCTTCCTTGGTGGATGTGTCTCCTCCTCTGGATGGTTTCCATCCATGACTGTGCTGCATCTCCTGGTGTCCCCAGTTTCCTCACTGCTCTCCTGCACAGCCTGCAAGTGTCCCCTGAGCAGTGCCCCACCACACTCTCCTCTGCTCCAGACTTGCTGCTTTCCAAACCTGACTCCTCCTGCAGCCTCAGCAGCAAACACAGCCCAGAGCCAGCCTGTTTTGTAGAGACACCACAGTGCAAGTAATCACCAGAATTCGCTCCTCCACAAGGTCTTCCATACCTCACCTCTGTATGTTCAGCACCTTGAGATCAGAGCCCATTCACACCTTCAGAAATTCCTGCCCATCACCTTGCACATACACTCCACTGCAGGTTCTGGTGTCCCACCAGAGATATGTTCATCTATTATTCACTTAATTTCATGGGGCAATTTATTAATAAAACATGAGGTGGTTTCCAGCAGAGATTCGACTTAAATCCTACGTGTTTACTCTACTCTTTCTAATTTAAGCAGTTTGAACAAAGAAGAGCCCAAGAGGCAGAATTTGAAAACTAAGCAAGAGTCACTGAAAACTCACAGAGTTGTGTATCTAGCTGTGCCTGATTTTGCACAACAACAGCATTTTGAACCGATATCACTCATCCTTTGCATTGTGGAATTTTGATAAAGGGTTCCTTCCTACTTTCTCCCAAAGTACAAATGACAGGAGATGTTGGAGTAAGGAATCAGCCCCAGGCTGATGGCTTGCTATCACTGAACCTTCTTGAATTAAAGCAAGACAATCCCTAAAACAGAAGGCACAGAAGGGGCTGTGCTTTGCCCCTGCCTACAGCTGTCACAGAAGCTGAAGTGTACAGAGCAGGCTTTAACCCCAGCTACCTTAAACACAAACAGAAGAAAAATTTCTAAACAGACAAGGCAGCACTACCATCGCTCAGGTTCCCCGGAGCAGCAGGGTTTGAAGTTATTGGAGTTATTTTTTCAGGCAGGCTGGTCACGGGGGGAAGGAGGAGCAGGGGAACACCCCTGCGAGGAAACGGCCCCAGGATTTATTTCCCTGCAGGACACACAAAAAATCCACCCTCCCTTCCTCCTGTGAGCCCGGCGAGCGGGGGAACGAGCCCGGTGGCCGCGAGGTGGCGACATCAGCCAGGGATGCGAGGGTGGGAAAGGCAAGGAAAGGTTGGGAAAAGCAAGGGATGAGTGGGAAAGGCAAGGGATGAGTGGGAAAGGCAAGGGAGAGGTGAGACAGGCAAGGACAGGGGTGGGGAAGTCAAGGAACAGGTGGGTAAAGCAAGGGAGAGGTAGGAAAGGCAAAGGATGAGTGGGAAAGGCAAAGGAGAGGTGGGAAAGGCAAAGGAGAGGTGGGAAAGGCAAGGGGGGGGGAAGGCAAAGGAGAGGTGGGAAAGGCAAAGGAGAGGTGGGAAAGGCAAGGGGGGGGAAGGCAAGGACAGGGGTGGGGAAGGCGAGGGATGGGTGGGAAAGACAAGGATGAGGCAGAAAACACAAAGCAAGGAAAGAGAGGGTCAGCAAGGCAAAGCAAGAGGGATGTGGGGAGGGCAGGGCAAGGCAAGGCATGGCAAGGGAGGGGTAGGCAAAGCAAGACTTGGGAAGGGCTGGAAAGGCAAGAGAAGGGAGGGAAGGAGTAGCTAAGCGTGATACCTCCCTTGCCTTGCCCTGCATATTCCTCCCTTGCTTCGCATTTCCTTGCCTGGCCCTGCCTACTCTTCCCTTGCCTTCATACCCCTTGTCTTGCCTGCGTACTGCTCCCTTTTCTTCCCTTCTCTGCCCCTCTTGCCTTTCTTTACCAAGCCCAGCCTTGCCCTTCCTTGCCTTGCCTACCCCTCCCTTGCTGTGCCTGCGCTGCCTGGCCCTCCCAATGTGCCAGTGGGAGTTCCCTGCGGGGCCTTGGGGAACCCAGGGAAGGGTCACTGGGGGTTCCTGGGTGAGGGAAGGGGTGGCAGGGAACAGGTGGAATCACTGGGATAGCGACTGTGGGGCTGTGATAGTGGCTCTAGGAATGGAGCTGGAATCACTGCAGGGCTGGGATAGCAAATGGCTGGAACTGGAGTAAAATCGTGAGGCTGGGGTTGGAATGTGCACTCTAGAGCTGGAGATGAAAGCTCAGAGAGCTGCAACCAAAAAGATCCTGCCGTGAGAACCAGGAGCAGTTTCACCTGGTGGTGGTGGAAGTGGAGATGCGGAGTTGGAGCTGAAACGGCAGAACTGGCAGTGAAATAAATCCTGTGGGGCTGGAGCTGAAATCACTGCCGGGATGGCAGAGCGACTGTCGGGATGTGAGAGTGACATTTGGGATGGGGTGGTGACTGTCTGGATGCGATAGGGATTGTTGGGATGGGGTAGGAACTGTTGAGATGCGATAGGGATTGTTGGGATGGGGACTGTCGGGATGCGATGGAGATTATCGGGATGCCATAAAGACTGTCAGGATGGGATAGGGACTGTCGGGCTGTGATGGGGACTGTCGGAATGCCATAGGAACTGTCGGGATGCCATAGGGATTGTTGGGATGGGATAGGGACTGTCGGGCTGTGATGGGGACTGTCGGAATGCCATAGGAACTGTCGGGATGCCATAGGGATTGTTGGGATGGGATAGGAACTGTCGGGATGCCATAGGAACTGTCGGAATGCCATAGGAACTGTCGGGATGCCATAGGGATTGTTGGGATGGGATAGGAACTGTCGGGATGCCATAGGGACTGTCGGGCTGTAACGGGGACTCCAAGCCCCGCCAGTCCCAGCCACCGTTTCAAGCCCTGCCCGGGNTTTCACCTGGTGGTGGTGGAAGTGGAGATGCGGAGTTGGAGCTGAAACGGCAGAACTGGCAGTGAAATAAATCCTGTGGGGCTGGAGCTGAAATCACTGTCGGGATGGCAGAGCGACTGTCGGGATGTGAGAGTGACATTTGGGATGGGGTGGTGACTGTCTGGATGCGATAGGGATTGTTGGGATGGGGTAGGAACTGTTGAGATGCGATAGGGATTGTTGGGATGGGGACTGTCGGGATGCGATGGAGATTATCGGGATGCCATAAAGACTGTCAGGATGGGATAGGGACTGTCGGGCTGTGATGGGGACTGTCGGAATGCCATAGGAACTGTCGGGATGCCATAGGGATTGTTGGGATGGGATAGGAACTGTCGGGATGCCATAGG